>JAUCBJ010007936.1:0-224185 GCA_032718475.1 Nemertoderma westbladi
ATAGAGAATGAATGGGTTTGCTTAATAATATCGTAGTTATCGTGTGTATAACTGTGTAGTACATCGCCTAAATATACAAATTTATCCACAACCTCAATTGCTTTACTGTAAATATAAACGTTTGAAACAAGACCTTTAAAATGTTTCGGAAAATAATACAGACATTTAGTTTTCTTAAGTAAATAACATAGAGCTAAAATCAGCAAAAAATCAACTCCTAAATTAATTAAAGTTTGTAAACCATAAATTGAGTTACTTAATAAACCGAGACCATCAACGTAGCACAAGTGATTAATTCTTACATCATTTATTTTACAACCTACGTCAGAAGTTTTGAGAATACGACTTAAATCATCTAATATAAATGTTGAAGAAAATTGGTGGTAAATGACCCCATAAACAGATGCACAGGCAGTGTTGTAATCCTCCCTAATACTATCTTTTACTGAGTCCGGCACAGTATGATCAAAAATGGTACCTTACCGACCTATGGGTTTCCGGATATCCAGTAGAGTTCCTTGAACGTATCCGGGGTGCATGTTGGGAAAGTAAATCGAGGGTACTGGTAAGCCGGAAGGATGATGACGTGACACGATGTCATTTAGCGATAGACGGGAGGTTTAAGTCCTGCACTAAGAAGGTGCTGAGTAGGAACAAGGCAGAGTTAGGCAGGAACCAACTCCAAGTAGCGGTAACCAGTAAAGGAGGGTTGAACATAGGTCACTCGCTGGTGGTAAAGCGTGAGCGCCGTGAAGAGAGGGGAAACCGATCCTGTAATCGTAAATGTCTCACGTGTCCGCACATGTACGACCTACAGGTTCTACCATGGGGGGAACGGGTCAGGGGCTCGTTTAACTGTAGGTCAGCCAACGTACTGTACATAATTACCTGCAAGGACCACCCACGGGGCTTTTACATAGGACAGACAGAACAGGAACTGCGGGAGAGAATGAACAAGCACAGATCAATTATCAACGCGTATAGGAAACACCCCCCAATCGACTACACTGAGTTGTCCGAGTATTTACTGTGTGAGCACTTTCGCTGGTGCCCGTGGGGCAGCTTTCGGATCTCAGCGTTCAGCCAGTTCAGAACAAACAAGGCTAGGATCCACGCGGAAGCTAACTACATTTTCCAGTTTAGACCCCCCAGGAACAATGGCAGACCGGCTGTCTGATGGAAGTAAGATCCAGGGGCGCCGGAAAGGTGGAGTTATGCCACGCGGCCTACATACAGTACGTGCTTACATACAATATGTTGTGGATATTTTGCTTGGTAAAGCGTGTACAGTTAGTTTCAGTTTGTAATTGGGATACTGTCCGTCCCTAAGTAATGGTGCAAGTAACAGACTGTATGACGATACAGATGTTTTATGAGTGTACTGTACGGGTTATTTAAGTGACCGGAATGGTAATTTATGAAATGTAACCCTGTTTAGAATTAGGCCGGCTGAACCCGTGCAGTTAGCATCTTATTGTACAGTGTAAGTATTTTTAAAAAATTTTTTAGTTTAATTGTCATATCTAGTGGTACTTGTTTAATTAGATGAAATAACATTGCAGCCACGGTTACGTCACCACGTTTAGCCAGTAATTATTGATATTTATAATGCTGTGCTAGGTGACCTAAGTGTGTTGGTATAATGATCAGGGTAAGAAATATAGGTTATTTAATGGTATGTTATGAACGTTGTAAGGGTTGAGTGGTTAAAATCAGTCCGTTTGGTCCCGTTCAGTTAGTTATTTTATTATACAGTATAGTTAATTTAAATTGTTTTAATTAATTGTCATATCTAGTGAGTTCACTGTGAGTTTGTTAATTAGATGATTTAACATTGCAGCCACGGTTACGCCAGTAATTATGTGTAGGTATATTAATAAGATACCTACACATAATTACTGGCGTAACCGTGGTTGCTAGGTTCTAAGTGTTTAGGGGGTTAGTTTTTTACACGGTGCTGTGATGCAACCATGCTGCTGTTTGTACCGTAACAGTCTGGAGACTGTACTGGATGCTAGGCCAGGCCAGTCCCAGCAAGGCCACATGCATCTGGCTGTCTGACAGGCGACGCTGCATTCAGTTGTTTCGGTGTTTTTTATTGCAGTGTACTGAATCGCTCCGCCTAGTTGTTGTAGTGTAGGTACGGTGGCTGAATTCGGCCAAAATTAATTATATTATGAAAACACGTTTTTGGTGATGTTGTAAAATTAATTATATTATGAAAACACGTTTTTGGTGATGTTGTAAAATTAATTATATTATGAAAACACGTTTTTGGTGATGTTGTAAAATTAATTATACTATGAAAACACGTTTTTGGTGCTGTTGTAAAATTAATTATATTATGAAAACACGTTTTTGGTTGAACTGGCAAAATTAATTATATTATGAAAACACGTTTTTGGTGCTGTTGTAAAATTAATTATATTATGAAAACACGTTTTTGGTTGAACTGGCAAAATTAATTATATTATGAAAACACGTTTTTGGATGAACTTGCAAAATTAATTATATTATGAAAACACGTTTTTGGAAGAACTTACAAAATTAATTATATTATGAAAACACGTTTTTGGATGAACTTGCAAAATTAATTATATTATGAAAACACGTTTGAGGCATGGAGGGGAATTCAAATATAACATACCATTTTGTAGTTCGAATTCCCCCAGTTGGAACTGTTGAAGTCCAAACCTGGCTACTGCAGTATATCCTGGGGGCAACCTTGGGTATGGCTGTAGGATGGACAAGCAACCAACTGGGAAATCAAATATATCCCTGATCCCTTTACCAAGCTACCCATTTTGGATGACACAAGGACTCGGACCCGTTACTTCTATATAGAATGTTTTTGGTTTTGACCAATCCTGGTATTAATTATGTTTGACTGACAGTTTGGGGTCAACCTCTGAGTACTCACATTAACCAGGAATTTTCGTATAAAGAGGGTCCCAAGTTGTGTGACCTTTGTAATTTGATTGATTTGCCTGTGTAAGAGATTTAATGCTTGTCATTTGGTCGATTAATTCGGTGCGAGATTCATGCCCAAAAGTTTTGTGGATTGTGACTCTAAATGGCTTCTTGATCCCAGTTATGGTCGGTTTCGGTCTATAACGGTCGGACTATTACTGTTTTGTTTGGACCGGTTTTGGTTAATAAATACGGTTGATATTATTTATGTTGTAATTTTTCACAAAATTAGTTCAAGGAGCACTTTATATCCCTCCGGATAATAAAGTCCTCCTTCCCCTGTTCCCGAACTTTAATGCAGAGGTTTTTAAAAGCTTTTACCAGTACATTGGTTTATTAATTTATCTGAAGATATTTCTGTACATGTTCATGTATCAGACCTACCTGGAACAAATAAAAGTTGGAATATTTACTTATTAACATATTTTAACAAGACCTACACGTCAGTGACACGTTATATACTGCATAGATAGTCACTCGATAGATCCCATTACAGTTTTTAATTTTACTTGGACAAGTACTAGCAGTGATAGGCTGCGCCAAAATCCTATCGCAACCGCCGAAGGGCAAAGTAATAAGTTAAATTGTGTTCATCGTTATACAATACAAGACTTTAAGTTAGTTGCTTTCATTCATTATATAAACAATTGGAGCATATCTTTTTGGTTGTTGGGCCTATTCGGTATTATTAGAGCAGTTTCACAGTTGCAATTTCGGTGTGTAGAATAGTTCGGTGTGTGAAGCTGTTGGACTCAACATCAGTGTTATGTATTCATACAGTCTATTGATGAATTATGGCCAAAATAACTTTATTAGCTAGTTTATCTATTGTTTGTGATGTTGTGAGAGTTATTATGGTTTCACAATGTCCGCCCATTTGACAGGTGGCCTCCCATCTGCCAATAGCAGTCATCTCAGCCATTGCACTGGCTCAATCAACTAACTGTACTTGACATATTGAATTTATAACTACTATTTTACGGCCCCTCCCACAGAGCCAACATATTAATTAGGCGGTTCAGTAACTGTTCCATTAATGTTAACAAAAGTCCTATTAACCTCTAACTGCTAAACAATTTATTACTGTTCATTTTGAGCAAACACGTATAAGGTATTTTCTGGAATCTAATTTTAATAAATTACACATAGCTATTAATTAATAAAAAATAAAGAGGGAAACACTAGAGTCTTACACCCCACAAACTATAGATATTAATGAATGTGTTAAATAGACAATCCATATTAAACCTCACAATATGGAAACCAATTAAATTACAAGTGCAAGTCAAACGTTGGTCCTTTAAAAAAAATTTTAATTGCACTTTTTAGCTGCATAACCGTATAAATTTTATGTATATGACATGAAGCTAAGTTAAAGGCAGTTAATTAGTTAATTGTGTTGATTGTGGTAAATAAATATGGCATTTTCAGTGTTTCCTTTCATGGATATTTATTATTTTCTACTATGAGATTTAAATAATTCGAGATTTAAAAAATGGCATACCTGTTTCATTCTGCTAATTATTGGTAAACATATCAAGTCGCTGGTAAATCGATGTAAATAATCGCCAGGTTTTAGCAAAACTTCTAGCTAAATTCCACATTTTTTAGGTCTGAGTAGCGAGACCTCTAGTATTCACTCAATTGTTGTTGTTGGTGTTGCTAATTTCTCATTAGGTTTTGGTATTAAGGATTGAAGCGGCCCCAGTGGCTCAGTTGGCAGAGCGTAGGACTTGGAATATCTAGGTACCGAGTTCAATCCCCCTTTCCGGTGAATGTTTGTTTGTTGTAAGATTGGTAGTAAGCCATTCAAGGAGACACATGCGTCAGTAGACGCGGACCTTTGTGAGAATTCGTGCTTGTTTTCTTACAATTTATCTGTGCCCCCTAGTGGGAAGCTTAACACTTTTGGATCGAAACGTTTTCTGCTGTCTTTACAGCACTCTCTAGCGGGAGTGATCCCACATTTTGGATCAAAATGGTACAGACTGGCCACTCAGCAGTCTGTCTCCTTAGCTACCCGATCAGATTGCTTCCTGATTCAGAAATGATATTTAAGGGACTGCTCGTCACGTTTTCAGCTCTCTCGAGTCAAGAACCTAAAGCCTATGAAAACCCCCACTGCATAATCTACTGAATAAATTGTTTTCCTCTATCTATTTCCATATTATCATTTCCATATTAAATAAACTCTGGTATTGCTTGCATTAAATAAACTCTGGTATTGCTTGCATTAAATAATTTTTTTCACCTTCTACCTAAAGAAAATCTTAACCACCTCTCCTCTACTTTGGGAGCCATCACTTAGTTGCACCCCTTTTGGCAACAGGCGTTTCTACATCGAAGGACTCTCTAAACTACAACACCAGTTTTCGCCACTCTTTGAAATGGATAACTCTCTCAATCATGGAGAACTTCGCCGAGGCGACGCTAGGAGGTCGAAAGAAGTTCAACAAGTGGGCCTTAACAGCTTAGATCCGCAAGATAGCTGCTCTCGATCCTGACATCCTCGAACTCAAAGGACATATGGAGGTGATTACCTGTCATCTACAACAATGAAAGGTGACCATGACCATGGCAGGAAATTGTACCAGAGATTGAATTAAAGTCCTTGAAGAAGTCAATAAAGATAACAGCCAGATGTCGTCTTTCTTTATTGATAACTTTTAAATTGTCCTTCTAAGTGCCAAAATGGCTCCATATATGTATATATATATCCTATGATATTTATGATCGTACAGTATATACCCATTCTGATTTCCACGTAGCAGTCTCTCAACACAATCCCTGATGCGATTTAATATAATTCTATTGTATAGCTTTGCAGCAATCTGAGGCTGTAAAGCCAGTCCAGTTTGTTTGAAAGTTGCGTGGGCACATAACAAGGTATTGTACCCGAGCAGTTCGGTTTATTTTCACAACATACAAAGTACGCCAGACGCTCCCAATTTAAATTTAATTATTCACCTCTCTGAATGTAATCTTGTTATCTTGTAAGGTGGAATATATAATAACACCATCCAACATTTGCAAGCATGTAATATCGTCGCAGTTGTTTTTTTGTTTATGTTGGTTTTACAAACCTAATGTTAGTTATTTACTTCTTGCTTGACCACAATAAATAAATAAATTAAATAATTATTTATATTTATATCTCAATCTTTTATCGTTTATAATAGTCGTATATGAAATAAAGTTAGGTTTATTGTTTTGGTTGGAAAACAATGCCCCTGTAACCTGCTCATATCCTTTAATGTCACATTTCCCTATTCACTTCACTTTTTAACAAACTAAACATATAATTGGTGTTTGTGGCCGATTTTGTACTATTAACTCTTTGAATTTGAAATCTACAAGATGTCAGAACGAGCAGCTTCTTCTATTATATCTCATGATGAAACAAATAAATTTATTAGTAACCAGAATAGTCAACGAAAGGGATGGCGATTTTACATGTTGGTGGCCATGTTGCTCATGTATCAAATGATACCAGGTTGGTGTCAGAATCTACTGGAAACATTTTTCCCAATTGTTGTAGAAGAACGTGGTTGGTCAAAGACCCTGATTGGTGCATTATTGGCAATGTTTTCTACTGTCAGACTTATAATATACATTAGTTGCCCTCATTCTATCAATAATTGGGGAACTCGTATCTCTTTGGGTCTATTTGGCATTATTGGTGCAGTTTCCATGTTGGTATTTGGGTTTGTAGAATATATTTCAAACAATAACAATGGATTATATATATTCGCATGTTTTTCTCTGCGCATTATTGAAGCAGTTGGACTCAACATCAGTTTTATGTATTCATACAGTCTATTGATGGAGTTGTGGCCTGCAAAAAGAACTTTATTAGCTAGTTTATCTATAGTTAGCGATGGTATTGGATGCATGGTTGCACCAGTTTTTGGTTCTTCCATTTTTGCTTCTTTGGGTTTTGAGTTCCCATTTATAATATCGGGTTTGATGTTTCTTATTGTCAACCTTTACTGCTTTATGGAGTCGCCTTCTTATATCAACGACAGATGTGAATCGAAAGACAGACCAACTTATCTTGGGCTTATGCGAAATCCAGCAATTTCACTTCTATTTATTTTAAATATATATTCCAGAATACTCTCATCCTTTATCCTTACAAACTATGCTGCATACATTCACCACAACTATAATGTCAACCAGTACAATATTGGACGTATTTATATGATATTTACAATTCTTTATGCTTTTACTAGTCTAATAATGTCATTAATGATGAATAAATTAAAGACCATAATACCAACTGTATTTGGTACAGTGTTACTAGCAGTGTCAATGCAACTAATAGGTCCTATAGAGCTACTGGGTTTACCTCATTATCTCGCTATATCTATCACTGGATGTGCTCTCCTTGGATTTGGGTCTGGATTATTTCGCACACCTGCACTTGAAACACAAACACAACTGGCTGTAAATGTTTGTGGTTGTCATGATAATGTTGATACCAGATCACTTCTCCAACAAATCTATAGAATTGGGCTCTCCATTGGAGCTATCATAGGTCCTGTTATTGGTGGATTCTTCAATGATTACTTTGGTATGGAACTTGCTTGCTCGCTACTCAGTTTGTTAGGGTTGCCATTTATATTCGCTCTGGCTGCTGTGTTCGCTTTTAGATGTCGGGTCAGTGAGATGTGATATTGAGAAGTATATAAATTCACTGTGAATGGTGCTGGGCATTTGGGGTGGGCAACCCAGTACTTTATTGTATCTAGCAGTTTTGGGTATTAGTATTTTGTAAATTTACTTTAGTTTTGGGTAAAAATATTATTTTTTTGTAGGTAGAACAATATAAATATAATGTAGAACTTTATTTGGCTGGTGAGAAGCCAGTAGCATCCATAGAACATAGAATAGGAGTTAGGCACATGGTACATACGGCACATGTAGACCGGTAAAAATTACTAACATTTGCATATCGAAATACTGCACTGAGCACCAGAATGTCACCAAAGTCAACTTTAGGTCTATAGAGGTATAAAAATTTTTCGCCCTATCCATATCCGTATGCACTTACCATAACTGTAGAGATTAGGCATTGGGGGTCAGTAAAAATGCACAGCACACATCTAGGCATACTTAAATCAAAGTGATTTAAAGAGTGCGACTACCGCTACTATTGACAAATAAATAACGCAGTTCCCGGATGAGTGACAGCTGTGTCTGTCGCCCAGGGATGCAGAGCAGTACTTTCTTGCTTCCGCCTGGACAAATAATTTATTCTTGCCTCTTTTATACAATCCTATTTAACGTTGCAGAATCCTTGAATGTGTTGCTATATGGCACTGGCAGTAAAGCAGCAGCAACGACAAGGGAACAAATAGTCACACTTCACAGATATTGAAAACCATGCTGTCCTTCTTTATGAATTTATTAACATAATATATAATAATATAATAGTAAAATAAGCAAGTTTACCAATTAATTCAAAATCAATCAATCAACCAACTATAGCGGTCATGATTTCTCCATCACACTCAAAGTTTGGGAGAAATGTAAACAATTCCTCATACGATAACATATGAGTACAATAATCTACCACAATCAGGTCATAGTAATTTCCTGACGCAACATCAGCATCGACTACTACTACTACTATTGGCATGCTGCATTGCAGCTGCATTATATATATTACACATATATTAGGAATGCTGTGCCGGCTTGTCGACAAAATTACACCACCACAACTCAGCCCCCCACCCTTGTGTTATGACTGTGTTATGTGTATTTGAGTATTGTTGACGTCTAATAAGTCGTTTCCGGCTTGGGGCAGTCAGCCCTAGACGTAATAAAGAGTCGACAAAATTACACCACCACAACTCAGCCCCCCACCCTTGTGTTATGACTGTGTTATGTGTATTTGAGTATTGTTGACGTCTAATAAGTCGTTTCCGGCTTGGGGCAGTCAGCCCTAGACGTAATAAAGATTAACTTAACTTAACTTAGCTTGTAGCTCGGAGGTCCCGGGTTCGATCCCATGACGAGCCAATTGCAATTTGTGAAATGGTGCCACGGCCTCTACTGGGGGAGTAAATAAAAAGGTTTCAATGTCTCCCATGGGATTTAAACCATTAAAAAACAATTTGCAAATTGCAAATTTGGCATACAAACATCTGATATCCTGTATCTGACTATTATTATATTCATATACATTTTGAAATGTACGTTTTAATATACTGCAGTTTTCGTTATGTTCTGTTTTTAAGTGATTCATCATTTAATTATGTGGAACATTTTATCATGTGGATATGTTTGTCGGCAATAAGATAACCACAGACATCTCGCTCTCGATCTCCCTTTAATGCTAACAGCAACGTTTTAGAGAGGTGCATTTTTCTTCGGTGTCGTCTCATTGATGGTGTGCGAAGGAGCTATTGCACCCAGGCCCAGGCACTGTGCGTGCAGTGTGCACTCCCATTCAGATTTTCTGTTCTCCATTATTCATAATAGTACTGTTATCAAAAATGAATGCTAATTAATAATGGATCTTTAGTTAAATCTACATAGGAAGACCCCATACTACTATGAACAAATAGGCCATCTAGGGCTTGACAGAATATTCGGATTCGGGTCCGGCTGAATATGGTATATTCGGCTCAGGTTCGGATCCGGCATAAAATTGGCTGAATTTTTACCGAATGTTTTTATTCTTTTTCACTGTATTTCAATGCAAAATTTTCACAACAAAACTGCTAGAAGTGAATGTTTCCTGCCTGATTAAAAATTATTAGGCCTAATTATAAATTCTGTTATAAGATACATATACATACATATATACTATTGATAAATACAGTTAATTATTAATTAATTGATTATTATATTATGCAGATGGATACGGCAGTTTCGGATTCGGACAAACCAGGACATTTTTCGGCAGGGATATTTACCAACAGCAAAATCTAAAATAGACAATAAAAATTTAAACAGATACAACCGATAACCACATCGATCCATAACCACCCCCCCCCCCCCCCCCGTCAACTCGTACATATGGAGGGAACTCTACAAGCACTGCTACTGCCCCCCCCCCCCCCCCCCCCCCCCCGTCAACTCGTACATATGGAGGGAACTCTACTAGCACTGCTACTGCCCCCCCCCCCCCCCCCCCCCAGTGTACGTATCACCCTTATAATTATTATTGTGTTCTAAAATGATAAAGTAAATGTACATATATATTCAATATTCTACTTTTAATTACTATGAGTGCAATCATATATAGACGGAAGAGAAATAAATAAATTGAAATTGGTCTGGCGGCCTAATAAGGAACCGACCTTTTATTACATGAAAATGTATTTAACTGGTATTAGACTTGGTATGGAAAAATCTTGCAATTGAAAGTTTTACATGCAAGGTATGTGCAGTAAATATCTATGTGAGGGTATAGTGACTGGGCTATGTTTGTCCAGATGTTTAACATATTTTATTTACCAAAATTCTAGCAGCAGAATGGCACAGTAGAGAAAACTAAAGCAAATTCCCACTGGGTTGACTGAATGATGTCTTTAATAATAGTTTGCCAAGGATAATGTACTGTAGTTGGGTCCACCCCATTGAACAGCTTTACTTACATTCTGATAGAGAGTAATCCCAGCTCTTAATTGCCATTAACCTATAAAACATTTGAATATTAGTAGTATCCTGGGGTAAACATATGAGTAAATTTGGCAAAGTGTTTTAGGTAGCTGGGCCATTTTGAACAGCATTAATAGGCCCTTTGGACTATAATAAATATCACCTTCCTAAAGCCAACAGTGTTCAAAATTGGGAGTTAATGTGGCACCCCCTTGACTTTCAGGTAACAGCTAAGAAAAATGAGTTTTTCAGGTTGCTTCTTGTATTTTATATTTAAAATTCCATACTATAAAAAGCTGACATTGAATTGAAACATTATAAATAGCACCAATCGATTCAGCATATGTGAAATACCTATGGAAGTTTTTTTATTATGTTCATTGTCGAAGTTGTAGCCTAAAGGCGATTATAATGAATGGGCCCTGCTAGCGGCCCTGGACTCTGGCTGTGCCAGTCCTTTAGTAGAGTTATTCATGGTAGTGTGTTTGTCATATATTTTCCTGGAGGGGCTGACCTCAACGTTTGGTGACTGACTGCCCAATCAAGTCACTGAAGCAATCTTTCCATTTCTGAAAAAAACGTTCTTTAGGGCTATCGGCTTTTAGGCATCCCTTAGCACACACAACTTTACCGTTCAAATACATAACTTACAGTTTGCCAGGTAAGTCTTGATGTGAGCAGTTGAGTTGTTATTGCTTCAATTGAAATACACAAACCAATCAGATATGCATATGTTGCCTAAAATACAGAAACCAGTCACAATCATCTTATCTATCATGTAAACTCGTCCACATGCCTGCCTATCATTATATAAGATACAAACAAACCCATCACATTACGCATTAGTTTTCACTGAATTCATGATAGCGAGAGTTAAAAAGTGCTGGTATTTTCATCAGAGATGGGAAATCACTTATTGCAATCATGTAAATATAATACTGCTTAGTTAGGGCGTTATTTTAATTACATGCACTTGTATTTCTGCAGTCAAAATATAAAATCTGCAGTGCTATCTAGTAATCCGGTGATCCCCAAGATAATTTGTATATAGTTGATGTTTTGTATAACTTTTAATTTTAATAACCTGAAATTTTATTTCAAAACATACTAACCAAAGTTAGGTCAGCTTTGAATAAAACTATTACAGAGTAACATTACATAGTCAGTTTCGGAATGTACTGAATGAATATTTTTCAGACTTAGTCGGTTTTGGGAAATAATTATCTTCCAAGCACTTCATTTTCATTGGCTGATACTATGATAGAAAGATGCAGCTTGAAACTCCGATTCTAGTGATATCCATAACGTATTTTTGATCAAAATTTCCGATTTTGGAATGAGAGGGCCGCTGTACCGTCCAGATACATAATTTACTGTCTACCAGGTAAGTATTGACTGTTGTTGGGATTTTTTGCATTTTGCCCTATATGCACTTTTCCACCACATTCGCATTTACGTACACTGTGTCCTTCTCAGGGATATGGCAACTTAGCTTCTTCTGGCTGGTGGAGTAAAAAAAAAGATTGATGATCAACCTTGGGAGTTAGAAATTCACTCTCTCTCCCTGCCATATAGGAATCAAATGAATTTGAAATGCTGTTGATTAGGGTTTATGCAGTACAAAGAAATATATTATATGAGAGAATGAATGAACAAAGCATAAAAAATAATTTATTCTTGGTCAATCAGCAGAAACTTGTACTGTTGTGGACATAACATGTGTTCCGTCCAGGTTGATTATAAAGCATCTATCAAACAATATTTATCCACTTCGATTCACTGTTGTGCTATTCCCTTTTAAAATATATTATTTAGATTTTTTATGTCTGCCAGGGAGAATATTGTAGAATATTCTAGAAAGTAAAAGACTGTCAAATTTCAAAAATGTAATCATTAGTTCCGTATGCAAACAAGTAGCCGAACCAACCAAGGTCATTGACATGATGATTCCTGTTCCCACTTAGTAAGTTTGATTAACGAGGCCGTTTAAATGGACAGTTTGCGTGGCTCATACCCATCCATATCTTGTAACTGGCCAGTTCGGTATTTTTTCTCAACATTGTTGCTTTCAACATTATCTTATTACTATTGTAAGGTGGAATATGATGGATACGATATCAAACCCATTACAAAGCACCATGAATGGATTGCCAACCATAGTAGTAGTAATCAAACCAAGACTGTGCACAAACACCTTCCCTGCACAAATGGATGATACAGAAAATGAGGAAAAAGACACATTACTGTGAAACTTTGTTTTTTATACCACAGCAAGCTGCTTTTAATTCTAAGTATCGTTTGGTTAGAATTACCTTCCACTGTGTAGAGCCTTATTAGCAGTGCGTACCCGAACTCCAATTGATCTGTGTTTAACCGCGGTGGGTATTAAACCACTAGATTCAATAATTAGTACAGCCAGGAAAAATTCCATGTCCAAAATATTAAAATAAGTTGACACGGATGTCCAGATCTATGAGCTCTGCAAGAATGAAAATTCACTTGGCTATAAAATTCTGGCTGAGTCCCTGACTTCAGATACTGATCCATTCCTACCGTTAAGGCAAAAGTTATATCCAAGCCTACTACTGCAACAAAATTCATAACGTATAGAGAAACAATGAATCTAGGTCTGGTACCACATGATTTATATTTTCGTAATGATTTACAAAGTCAGAGTGTGTTTCACTCGAGTGCGCCTAATGTCACACTTCCTGCAGATCGAAAAGGGTAGATGGAGTAGACAGAGACATTCATTCTTACATACAATTTACTGATTGTGCTTGTTACATTATTTATATACTTTTAACTGTCTGTTGGGGGGTTTTAAAGAATTAATTAAAGGCGGAGCGAGCCGCAAATCACTCACTACTACTACTACTACTGTCAGTTGTTGGGTATTGTCTGATAATTTTATAGAAGTAAAAGTGTCTGAGTCTGTACACCCAGATATCCCCATTGGCAATATCTCATTTGCAGAAGTGAAGGCTGCTGCAAAGAGCATTAAGACCAATCGTGCCAGTGGAGTAGATGGTGCCCACCCCCCTGAGGTCTTTAAAATATCTGAGTGTTTAAAGCTCATATATCCCATCATAGTAGACATGTACAGAACAATAAGAATCCAACAAGAAATAAAAACAAATAAGTTGGTGCCAGTTCCCAAGAAGGGCAATCTTTTCAGGGAATCTCATTGATCTCGATTGCTGCAATATAATAGATACAATAGGATTATATTAAATCGCATCAGGGATCCCAACTGGGCTCCGTGGAAATCAGAATGGGTTCCATAAAGGTCGTGGGACCATGGAGCCCATTTTGCATTTATAAGGATAATTGAAGAGTTATCACTACTACTACTGCTAGGATCGGCATGCTGCATTGCAGCTGCATTTTTAAGAATGCTGTGCTGGCTTGTCGACAAAATTGCACCACCACAACTCCCTATCACCCATGACATTTGCATGATCCTCCGCATCTTCAAGGCCAGTGTACTTTAAGATGCATCTCAAGAAAGTCATGGGCTGTCCACCATGCTTATTCATTCCATGAGGCTGCCAAAGCACAAGATTATGCACTGGCTGGTCCTCACAGTGAAAGCAATTTTCAAAAAGAAGAGTTATCAAAAAAAGAAACGTTGGCCAAGTAGGGTAGGGTTGAGCACAGTGGCAGCATATGATGGTATTGACAGATGGGAGGCCATGAGGAGGTAAATTGCAGGCATAGAAGGTATCAGATAGTGTTTCCAGTTCTATCTTTTACCTGAACCGCTAGCTGAATGGTTAGAGCATCAGACTTCCAACCCGGAGGTCACCAGTTCGATCTGACCTGGACGTCATTGCCGACTTTGCAAAAGCTGTGCCCAACAAAAAGTTATATCAAAAAAGAAAGACAGGCATCTGGGTGTGGGGCGAGCCACGAAGTGAGTGAGCCTTAGCGTAGTGGTACCATTAATCAACCTGTCGTTCTGTTGTGTTCAATTTTATATGTAGATTTTACATGTTGGTGGCCATTTTGCTGATGTATGAAATGAAACCAGGTTGGTGTCAGAATCTACTGGAAACATTCTTTCCAATTGTTGTAGAAGAGCGTGGTTGGTCGAAGACTCAAATTGGTGACTCACAAACTCAAAACTAAATGTCTATAAGATATTGTAAAAATTAACAAAGGTAACAAGAAAATAATATATTTCTTTATAAATGCTAATTTTTACTCATTACTACATTTTACATTTCAATCAATTTACTTAGGTTAATTTACAATAAGTTGAGTAAATATATTTATTTAGGTATTTAGGTATATTCTGTCTTCAATGGTGTCATTAAAAATAAACTTTAATTAGATATAATTGTATAATTAATAATGTGTAACTGTTAAAAAATTTTATAATATTTTCCGGAAATATCGAGTTACCATAGAAAATAATAATAAACAGATAGATTCTACAAATTTATGGTTCAATAGCTTGCATATATTTTATTACATACCTAACATCCTGAGTCAATTTGATATATTGAAATGAAAATGTACACACATGATAAAATCTTACTCATAAAGTCTGTAGAAATACTTGCAATACTATATGAAGTACTTAATTCAATTTGAAGTAGTACAAGATGCCAGCAGGAGCAAGTTCCTTTATATCATGTGATGAAACAAATACTAATCAGAATAGCCATCGAAAGGGCTGGCGACTTTACATGTTGGTGGCCATTTTGTTAATGTATCAAATGATACCAGGTTGGTGTCAGAATCTACTGGAAACATTTTTCCCAATTGTTGTAGAAGAGCGTGGTTGGTCGAAGACCCTGATTGGTGCATTATTGGCAATGTTTTCTATTGTCAGACTTATAATATACATTAGTTGCCCTCATTATATCAACAATTGGGGAACTCGTATCTCCTTGGGTCTATTTGGCATTATTGGTGCTGTTTCACAGTTGGCATTCGGATTTGTAGGATACATTCCAAAAGACAACAATGGATTATATATATTTGCTTGTTTTTCTCTACGCACCTTAGAAGCAGTTGGACTCAACATCAGTTTTATGTATTCATACAGTCTATTGATGGAATTGTGGCCTGCACAAAGAACTTTATTAGCTAGTTTAGCTATTGTTTGTAGCTCTGTGGGAGTTATGGTTTCACCAGTTTTTGGTTCAACCATATTTGTTTCATTGGGATTTGAGTTCCCATTTATAATATCGGGTTTGATGTTTCTTAGTATAGTCCTTTACTGCTGGATGGAGTCACCATCATATATTTACGACAGATCTGAATCGAAAGATAGACCAACTTACCTCGTGCTTCTGAGAAATCCAGCAATTACTCTTATATTTATTTTAAATATATATTCCAGAATACTCACATCCTTTATCATTGCGAACTATGCTGCTTACATTCACCACAACTACAATGTCAACCAGTACAATATTGGACGTATCTATATGATTTATCCAGGTCTTTATGCTTCTACTAGTCTAATAATGTCATTAATGATGAAGAAATTGAAGACCATTATACCAACTGTATTTGGTGCAATGTTACTAACAGTGTCAATGCAACTAATCGGTCCTACAGAGCTATTGGGTTTACGTCATGTTCTCGCCATCTCTATCACTGGATGTGCTCTCCTTGGATTCGGTAATGGACTAAACGAAACACCTGGGGTGGAAACACAAACACAATTGACCATTAATATTTGTGGCTATCGCGATAATGTTGATACAAGATCACTTCTCCAACAAATGTTTAGAATTTCACTCTCTATTGGTGCTATCACAGGTCCTGTTCTTGGTGGATTCTTCAACGATTACTTTGGTATGGAAGTTGCTTCCTCGCTTCTCAGTTTGTTTGGGTTACCATTTATCTTCGGTCTGATTGCTCTGTTCGCTTTAAGATGTCGGGTTAGTGAGATGTTATATTGACAGACAAGTAGATAAATAAATCCACTGTGAATGAAGCATTTGGGCAACCCATTACATTTGTTGTCTAGTCTATATGTTTTTGGTAATGGTATTTTGTCAATTTATTTTAGTTTTGTGTTTAAATATAACATACAGATAATGCTGTAGGTAGAACATGGGAATTGAATTGGAGTTAGTCAAATGGTATTAACGGTACATGTAGACCAGTACAAACAATAATAACACTATTGGCATGTTTGACAATTTATAGAATAACATAGCCCAGTTTAGTAATGTGCAGGTGCTTATTGTGGTTGAGTTTAATGCAAAAACTGCTACTTTACCTGATTACATAGTTTTGGATGAATGTGCCAATATGGTCTAAATGGGCTTTTGACATATGATTATGTATTTGATATTTATGAATTTACTAATGTAATTTACTAATGTATTTTAATATTTAATGTTCAGTGTTAGTCAGTGTTAATGTTCATGGTTGCGTTGGATCAAAAGGAGTTAGAGAGGCAGTTAGAGGAGGGAACTGCATTGTTAGAAAGGGAAAGGGAGTTAGCGAGAGAGTGTAAAGAGAGGGCCGAGAAAGTGGTGAGAGTGTAGAGAGAGGGCTGAGAGGGAAGCAGACGAGTATCAAGAGAGGGCTGCGAGGGAAGCAAACAGGCATAGAGAAAGGGTCGAGATAGAAGTGAACGAGTGTAAAGAGCGAGACGCTAGAGAACCAAAGTTAGCTGATCAGAGTATTAGAGAGGATAGGGAAAGATAGATGGCCGGTAAAAGAATGCGGGATGATATGCATACCTGGTTGAGGGGGTTAATGCAGTATCAGGCGAAACAAAAGCACTGATTAAAACTGGCAAAATTGGGTTTATCAGAGAGTGAGGCTGGTTCAGGTGTATTTTTGAGGAACCAGGGGTTATGGAAACCTTTGTTAATACACCACTTACTTGGACCAGACAGCAAACACAAGACTGGAGTAACCGGATGGATGGGGGGGGGGGGGGGGGGGGGGGGTGTAACGACATTACGTTTAATGATAATGTTAATATTAATAATACCGTACTTGATATTCCTAATACTAACAAGGGTACTTTTCTTAAAGGAATTAATGTTTTAATTGTTTTAATAAATAACGATAGTATTAATACTGGTGCAATAAATAATTCAAATAATATAGGGAATAACGGTGAACAAAATAATTTAGATAATAATGGTGAACAAAATAATTTAGATAATAATTTAAATAATAACAGTATTTATATATAACAGTATTTATATTGTTATTTATAACAGTATTTTATTAGTGATGGTCGATGTTGGTAGCTTTATCGGCCATCATAAAATTATATCGAATTAAAAACAAAAAGTATTCCATGATATTTTAGATACACAAAATGTTTTTCAAAATTACTAAGTAAAGTAAATGTAAATTATAGTTAGGTTGTAGTGGTAATTTCAAACCCACATTAAAAGGTGAGAATCAATCGCAGTTTAGTACTCCAATAAAAGTTACAGGATGAAGCCACTCCTCCACTTCAGCCGAGAGCTGCATAAACAATGGGAGGGAATGTTTTTGGCTCATCTGTTTATTTATGGTTTAACAAAAAGGACCACTGCAGAAGGCATTAGGCACGTTGGCTATGTATGTATAGGTAGAAGGTAATCAACCAAGGGCATAGCATCTAATGGTGTGGCTGTCATCGCCCAGGTCAACAAGGATGCCCTCACTGGTACACCAGACTGGGGTCGAAAAATCGGCTACTACCGTCTTGCATTTTGTTAACTTGTTGGTGGTGATACTAGATTTGAAACAAAAATTAAATACCTACATTTTGTTCTCGAGCTACAGTATTACATAATGTTTTAAATGAGGATATTATATTGGCTCATTCTGGGGGAGTAAAAAGTTAGATATTCAACCTTGGAAGTAAGAACGGAGGTATCATCCACAAGAGTTGAGGATTAATTTACTTGCACCATCTCATGTAATATAGTCTCTTAATTCAGGTACCTGCACCCCCTAGCTTTTATATATAGCTAGGGGGGTGCTTAGTAATAAAATCAAATGATATTTGAAACAGAGCTCATTTAGCCTCTCATTCAAACTATTTCAAACTTGAATTAGAAAATCCCTTTAATTATGGTAATTGAAGTAATTAGCTCGAAATAGTCATACATGACTTATTCAAAGAAGATATTTTGCTCTCCCTATATTAAAATGTTGCTACAGTAATTTAAATGTAGTACTTATTAATATGAGTATAATTAATATAAATATACAGTGTATATGAATTTAATAGCGGCGAGAAGGTGATTCAGATACTGGATATCAGATATGTGTATGCCAAATTTGCAATTAATTGTTTTATAATGTATTAAAATAATTCAATTAAAATGTAGAAATATATAATGTAATTAAATCGATGTTTTGATGTTTCGGATGAATTTTCTTGACTGTTGACCAGTATAAGCCACACTAAATCCCATGGGAGACATTGAAACCTTTTTATATACTCCCCCAGAAGAGGCCAAGGCACCATTTCACAAGGTTCGCACACCAGATACGAAAATGTAACTGGCCTGGCAGGGGATCGAACCCGAGATCTCTGAGCTAAAAGCATAACACAAGGGTGAGGGCAGAACGGTATTATAATTTTTATTATTATTTTTTATTATTATTATTATATCACTGCACGTGCAGAGGATATATGAATATGTGTGGAGAAATGTGTCGCAGATTGGAGAACTACAATGAAACAGACACCATCATAAAATAAAACACCGCCCCATAGGAGATAACTGTCAAGTTTCAACTTTAGCTTCAACTTCAACTTTATTGTAAATAACCTAATTTCGAGAAAATTATCACTTTCGGATATTTTACCCTCTGCAGACTGCCCTGCAGACTGTGAATGGTGAAATGCAGATGGCGCTGCAGTTCTGTAAAGATGGAGTTTATGGTGAAGGTGAAGTAAGATGCCTGCTTGTCAAGTTTCAGCTTAAACAGATGTAAATAACAAAATTTCGAGAAAATGTTCACTTTCAGACATTTCGCCCTCTAGCTGAAGACTGGGGAACTATAGACGACACAGCGACTCCATAAAGATTGAGCCTATGCTGTAGTAGATACCTACCAAGTTTCAGCTGCAAGGGATTAAAAACAACCAAATGAGATCAGGTTTTCACTACCAGACAATTCACCGTCTAGCGGCAGATGGGGGATCTGTAGATGACTCTAAGACTCCGTAAAGATATAGCCTATGCTGTAATAGATGCCTACCAAGTTTCAGTCTAAATGGATAGTAAATAGCAAAGTTAGAGAAGATGTTCACTTTCAGACATTTCGCCCTCTAGCTGAAGACTGGGAATTATAGAGGACTCAGCGACTCCGTAAAGATTGAGCCTATGCTGTAGTAGATACCTACCAAGTTTCAGCTGAAAAGGATTAAAAACAACCAAATGAGATCAGGTTTTCACTACCAGACAATTCGCCCTCTAGCGGCAGACAGGGGAACTTTATACGACTCTAAGACCCCGTAAAGATATAGCCTATGCTGTAATAGATGCCTACCAAGTTTCAGTCTAAATGGATAGTAAATAGCAAAGTTGGAGAAGATGTTCACTTTCAGACATTTCGCCCTCTAGCTGAAGACTGGGAATTATAGACGACTCACCGACTCCATAAAGATTGATCCTATGCTGTAGTAGATAACTACCAAGTTTCAGCTGAAAAGGATTAAAAACAACCAAACGAGATCAGGTTTTCACTACCAGACAATTCGCCCTCTAGCGGCAGATGGGGGATCTGACGATGACTCTAAGACTCATAAAGGTTCCACCTTGGTGTAGTGGTTGCATTGAATTCACATCTCCCGTAGGTCGTGGGTTCGATCCTCACATGGGCCAGGGCAGTTTTCGTTTCGGCACGAATGCTTTAAAGGGATCAGCCAGGGCGCATCTCTGCCTTGCATCCTTAAGTGGTAGCTAAATGAGTACTGGAGTTTCCTCTGGGGAGTAAAGTTCTGGGGGGACTGCACTGGAAATAAGTCGTCAGACTTTGTGCGTAATCCCTGGCCTAGCGGCCGAAGAAAATTTACTTTACTTTTACTTTACATAAAGATAAAGCCTATGCTGTAATAGATGCCTACCAAGTTTCAGTCTAAATGGATAGTAAATAGCAAAGTTGGAGAAGATGTTCACTTTCAGACATTTCGCCCTCTAGCTGAAGACTGGGAATTATAGATGACTCAGCGACTCCGTAAAGATTGGGCCTATGCTGTAGTAGATACCTACCAAGTCTCAGCTGAAAAGGATTAAAAACAACCAAATGAGATCAGGTTTTCACTACCAGACAATTCGCCCTCTAGCGGCAGATGGGGGAACTTTATACGACTCTAAGACCCCGTAAAGATGTAGCCTATGCTGTAATATATGCCTACCAAGTTCCAGTCTAAACGGATTGTAAATAACAAAGTTGGAGAAGGTGGTCACTTTCAGTGATTTCGCCCTCTAGCGGCAGACTGGAGAAATGCAGATTGATCTGCGTCGTCAAAATTTTTGAAACTCATAGATAGATAATACTCATTGTGCAGATAGATGGTACAAACAAATCCATGGTTTTGCAATGGGCAAAAACTATTCACCTATTGGTGCAGATCAATATATGGGAGACTGGGAGGAGGACATGGATCAACGTGCTGGTGAAGTCGGAGTATATGTTGGCTTTTCATTTAGGTACATGGATGATTACAAAACGTGGATGAATGGGTAAAATCACTAAACAGTAAAAATCATAGAAGACAGGTAACTGTTGAAATCGAGATTAATGGAAAGATCCCTTTACTTGATATTCTCATCGAACATCAACGAGGGGGTTTTATATCAACGGTATATAGAAAAACCTGCAATACTAATCAAGTGATTCCATTTAACTCATTCACCGAACACCGATATTTATTATCAGCTATTAGAGCTGATACATTAAGAGCATATCGATACTGCGGCAGTACAGATGATCTATTGTATAAAGAGTTAGAGTTCATCAGATCAAAACTTTGGGCTTATATGTATCCAGATTCCACTATTCAGTTGGTTATTGATCAAGTGTGTGCCTAAATCAAACTCAAAGAATGGGCCATACTACCACCACCACCTGTGAGTAGCTATTCTCGACCATAGGTGTCAATACCGTACACAGGTCATTCTTTTTATATTCTACAATGATTGGCTTCGAAAATTGGGGTTACTTTGGTTTCGAAATCTATGACAACAAATAATACGAGGTTATGTACTGTTGCCAAACAGAAACTACCGGTTTACAGAACTCAGCTAATGTCTACTCCATCTGGTGTAGTTGTGCTAAAAGATATATTGGTGAAACAGGACAAGAGTTTCGTGAAAGACTGCGACAACATTACGATGGTTGGGCTCACCAATCATCTAAGTCAGCTTTTGGGGGGCATAAAAACTGTTCTCCAAATTTCGACGAGGTAAAAATACTGTATCGTGAGAACAACCATTTTCTGAGATTGCTTATTGAATCTGCGTTTATTAGGATATATGAATGTCATGAAGACATATATGAAAGTAACACAGACACATATATTAACATAAACTTGGGGGCTGTACTAAGCGACAGCTGGTTACCTTCAATTACTCATTTTCTTAATTGAAAACATTATTGAACAAAAACTCATTCTATTTCTGTCTCATAAACTCCAATATTATTGTGCTTGAAAAAGTTTGCAATTTAGCATACGAACGTCGCACTACTTATATTATACTTGTGTGGTTGTCAGTCATTCACTTTAATATTAATTTTATTATAATTGTCGCCACATTCATCATGCCTGTTCGTTTTATTCATAAATAATAACTTGTTTCCCTGTGAATAAAGACTATTCTAGAATGTACAGATGAAAAAAAGTTTTCATTGTTAAAACCTACTACCAAAAGCAATCTTCCAAGCATACACAGTTATAATTTCCTTACCAGTTCATACCGGTAAGTGTTCGGCGTCCTACGAGATCAGACATATCGCGTCTTGTAAGACAATTTCAGAGAGAAAAAACTTTGTTACGCAAATCAGGCTCTCAAAGGCCTTCGATTAGCCAAGAGAAAGTTTCTGCTATTAAAACTCACTTCCTAACATATCCAGAAACATTTTTGCCCCGTGTGTCCTTAGCTGTAGGGGTAAGCAGAAGCTCCACTCAATGGATTGCCAAAAATCTGAAATTTCGTCCATATAAAGTACAGATGTTGCATGGGCTCAAACCCAACGACTGTTCCAGCAGAGTGAGCGCTTCTGACGCTATTCTGCTTTATTTAGAAGATAAAGATCCAGCCCACATTTACTTTAGCGATGAGGCAACAATTCACCTGAGTGGCGCTGTCAATCGGTGGAACTGCAGAATTTGGGGTACTGAAAACCCCCATTAAGTGGGAGAACGTTTCCATGACTCACCAAAGTTAATGGTATGGTTTGCCATGTCTTCCACACAGGTTATTGGACCATACATTGTTAGCTTATTCAATCCCGCTAACACCCCATAAAGTTATAAGCCGATAAGCAATATTGGGAGCCACGAGATTGGGTAATTAACCAACTCGTGCCATCCCAATGAGAATGGGAAGGAGAAGCACACAATGAGGGTCAGGGGCCAAACCCCTAACCCAGAGAGAATAGGTGGAGTGAACGGGAACACTCCAAAGGGCGCCAACAAGGGTATCAACCAATCAGAGGGGGGAAAGGCATCGATTAGGTAGAGTAACAAGGCCAACCGTGCAATATAGCCACTTGGCAGTAATCATACCAATTCAGTTATCTCAGTGCAATACCGGTGCTAGATTAGGTTACAATAGTTTAGCTAGGGAAGGACCGGGACTTTAGTTACCGTATCCCGCCTTCCGTATACGACAATATATCTCATACCTATATCTATATCTATATCTGCATATCATATTATATACGATAACTGGATAAACCGGGATCCCTCTTGGATCCCGTCACAGTAACTAAACCAGCTGCCGCCCTAGACAAACTCAGTAACCACCAGCCACCAAATCTGCAGAAGAATGATGAGTCAGTCGGGAGAAATAACACCGACGCGGACCCCGGACGAAGAACAAACAATCTGCGAGGCCGCGACCAGGCGGTATAGGCCCACGACGCCGGAGCCATCGATAACGGGCGACCCGGAAGTTCAAGATGAGGGAGACCGTCTGGAGTTAGAAGCCGAGTCGAGAGGAGAGGGAATTGAGTCGGAGGATAGAGAGAACGGGCTCGAGGGAGAAGGAGACGAGTCGACACGGGACGAGGGTCGACGCACCGGTGTCGCCGGCCAGCCACAGGCCGAGAGCGACGAACGGCCCACCGAGACAACGACGGTGGGGCCGACGGTACGAGGAAGAACCCGGAGAGACGACGGAGGTGTCGATACCGATGTCGCCGGCCAGCCACAGGCCGAGGGCGACGGACGGCCCGCCGAAACGGCGACGGTGGGGCCGCCGGTACGACGTCGAACCCGGAGAGACGGACGAGGGGTCGGCGACAAGGACGTCGGGGTTTCTGAGCGACTTCGACGGGCCTACAACGCGACCCGGAGACTACTAGAGGAGGCCAGAAAGGGGAAAACGATAGACGAGGTAAAACTGAAGTCAGGACTAGGTAAGTCGGACAGACATTTATACTATCTAATGCGTTTCGGGCAGAGAGAATTGGCCGAGGAGAGAGCGAGAAAGGTTGCCGAGGAACTGTATGACTCATGGCGGCATGGGGGTATACAACCTAGTGTAGTGTACATAGGGCCATATTTAATCGATGCCCGGGGTATAAAATTAATGGGTTGGAACAGACCTGAAGGGGGCGAATCCGAGGTTAACCCCGAGGATTCGGCCTCGTCGGTCGGAGGGAGTTCCGGGAGGGGGGGGGGAAAGCTAGTAGATCGGGAAGGCGGAGGGAGTCCGTCGTAACCGATAAGTCTGCTACATCCTCCGCGAAAGAAAGACTGGTGAGAGAGGCAGGTGCCGCGTACCGTCTCGAGCTGATAGAGCAAGGTCAGAGGGAAATGGATAAACGGCTAGAGGAGGGGAGAATGCGGCTAGAGAGGAAAGCGGCATTGATTAGAGAAACCGGAGAGAGGGCCGAAAGGGCTTTGAGAGGCCTTAGGGAGTGTGAGGAAATAGAGGAAAAGGAGTGTAGGGAACGTGAGGCGAGAGAGGAAAGGGAACGCAAAGAGCGCGAGGCGGAACGCAAGGAGCATGAGGCGAGAGAGGAAAGGGAACGCAAAGAGCGTGAGGCGGAACGCAAGGAGCATGAGGCGAGAAAGGAAAGTGAACGTAAGGAGCGTGAAGCGAGGCGAAGGGAGAGTGCTAGGAAAGTAGTAGAGTTGGCTGAGCGGGACGCGCGGGAGTGTGAGAGGAGAATGGCAGGAGCCGAGCGAGACCATGAGGAATTAAAGAGACGCCAAAGTGAGCTTGGGGAACATAGGGTTAGACGCGCGCACGAGCTGCAACTGGTGCGGGCGGGGGCGTCTGAGGGCGGGACTGGCTCGAGTATTCTAGGGGAGCCAGGGGCCGTGGATACATTTATTAATACCCCACTTGCAGGGACCGCACGACAGACCCAAAACTGGTGTGACCGTACGGGCGGGGGGGGGGGGGGTAACAATGATAATGATACAGTAGACGTGGTTAATATTAATAGTACCGTATGGGATAATTCTAATCAAACCTTTATTGCAGGGAATACTTTGCCTAGTGGTAGTAATTTAAATTTAAATCAGAACAATCTTAATATTAATGTAGAAAATAATCCTAATATTAATGTAGCTACGCAAAATAATCCAAATAATCAAAATAATAATAATTCAAATAATTTAATTAATGATCCAAGCCCGAATTTACAAAGTAATTCAGACAGTGTAGTCGTGCAAAGTAATTCAAATGATTTTGTTTCAAACGAACAAATTAATTCTGTATCCGATATGGGTGCTATTAACGTAAACACGTCGGGCGTGTACAGCCAGGCAAACGGGGACCTGGCAGGCCACACAGTTGGTGGGCCGGAAGTAGCTGGGTTAGGTAGACCCAGCGAGGGCCTGGTAGGCCACGCAGTTGGTAGACAGCGAGCAGAGGGCCTGGTAGGCCACGTAGTTGGTAGGCAGGGAGTGGCTGGGTTGAATAGACCCAGCGAGGGCCTGGTAGGCCACGCAATAGCAGAGGGAGAGGCGGGGGTGAATAGACCCGACCGCGATAGGGTTGATGTGTCGACTAGAGAGGGATATAGTAGCGTAGTGAGGGATAGCGAAGTTAGATGTGGCGAGTGGGGGGGGGGGGGGGGGGCTACAGGGGCCCCACAACAGCGAGTTCGCGGCGAAAGGGGGGGGGGGGGCAGAGAGTGTCCCACAGCCGTCAGCGGATAATGCGAGGGCCAAAATAGGTAAACCGCAACAACCGGCGACGGAAAGTAATAGGGGGATTGCGAGTATCCCCAGCGGCGTGCGACCGAGCAGAGAGAGACAGGTTGACGTCGTGGGAGGGCGGACGAAGCGTCGAGCCCGATCAGAAGAGGGAAGAAGAACAGTGGGGTTTAACCGGGAGGTCGACGAGAGATCTCACGAGCGGGAATACTCCACTGAAAGGAGAAGAAGAGAGGATAGTAGTAGAGGTATCGCCGCGAACGATAGAAGAGCGAGGACGGATAGCGAGCCGTCGGTGGTCGAGATGAGAACAGAGAGTCAGTGGGGTCGGACTCCGGGAGATTGCCGTCGCCCCGGAGAGATGCGACCCGGCGAGGCGCACTACACGCCGAGAGAGGGGTACGCGATGTACCGGTACGAAGATGAAAACAGTAGAGAGGGGGGTCGAAGAGAAACTTTCCGACGGAATATACCTACCGATCGAGGATACGGTAGCCGCGGGGGGGACTACTCGAGAAGAATAAACTTCGATCCCGAACAACACATGCAGACTGTAGGACATACTGTAGGCCTTACTGCACATACCACAGGCCATACTGAGAGAGGCAATGTAGGCGATAGGATAGCGTGGACAACGGGATTAAACCCGGAAGTCGCGGAATACATACCGGCGAGTAGGCCAGAAGCTGATAGGCCTATACCGGTACCAGTACGGCAGTATGACTACAGCATGCAGGGACATAACATATACCCAGGGGAGGGGGGAATCATTGCGGATTGTTGCATGGGCCCCAACATATTAACATCAACCCCAGTACCAAACATACCGGTGGGGGGGGGGGACAGGGTGACATTCCCCCATCACAATATCAACAATATACCCCGATAGGAGCAAGAACAACGAGACCCTTGGATGAGAATAGGTCGTGTGATACAGACATATGGAGGGGGCCGCTACCCCCGATGACATACCCAAGTCAGAGAAAGTCAAGAAATAGGACAGACGGAACGCACCAGACAGGAGAAACTATACAGCACCCATCGAATCCATTGGAAGCACAGGCGATGGGGATGGCCACGTTGATCGATGCGTTGAAAACGAGGATCGAGTTACCACCCGTGGAACCATTCAAATTCGATGGGAGCAGGCCGGAAGAATATCTACAGTTTCGGCGCATGTATAGTAACGAAATACTAACAAAAAACTTGACGCAGGCGGAGTGCCTAAAGTATCTACAAGTGTACACGGGAGGCCCAGCATACGACATCGTGAGGCAATATCAAGGAATAGAGGGCGGCTTCACGACAGCATGGCGGGCACTGGATAGGGAATACGGGCACCCGGCCAAGATCATCAGACAGACGTTGAGAGGCATAACATCGGGTGGCCTACAGGATAATCCCGTTAGCATTAAGACATTTGCTAACAAAGTTGAAAAGGCGCTAATCGTGCTGAAGACGCTAGACGCGCCATACGAGCTCAACGCGTCCAACAACATCACCACGATAGCGCAGGCACTACCGAGCTGGCTGCGCAACAAGTGGAGGAAAATCGCCTTCTCCACTCGAGATAAGAAGGGTGCGGAACCGGGTTTAGAAGAAATGTCAAACTTCTTAAACTACGAGGCTGAACTAATAACTGACCCAGTCTATAGCGAAGATAGCCTGGGAAAGGGACCGAAGACAGACTACCATAAACCGAAACCAGAGCACAATACATCAAACGCATTACCGAGACTCAGACAATCATTGCCATATGCAGCGACGCAGGGGACTGCAAGTCCACAGCTAGCCGAAGAAAAGACAACACCATGGAACGGACAGGGGAACAATAACAACACGAATAAATATAACCCCAGTACATCCAGTAGGCCGAATCCGAACAATAAGAATAGTAGGGACTTTGGTACGAACGCAACTGCGATACGCAATGCGCTGTATAAAGAGGGCTACGACCCAAAGAGCAAATGCCAGCTACACGCAAATGCGCTTCATCAAACCATGAACTGCAGGTACTGGCAGGCGCTACCTAGGCAAGATCAGATAGATTATGCGTCGAGTAATAAAATCTGCTCGCGATGTGTAATGAGTGGACATAAAGCAAGGGAGTGCAAGGAGAAGCCGATAAAATTTGGTCAGAGGAGAGGCCAAACGATGGCGACGAGCACAGTAGGGGCGAAGAAGAGGGGAACGGTATTACTTGGAGTAGTACCCGTGCGAGTGATTGGGGAAGGCAATCGATCGGTAACAACACTAATGCTGGTTGATAGTGGAGCTGCCTTCACATTAGTCGAGGAATGGGTGGCCGAAGAGATAGGATTGAGAACGAGGCCAAGCAGGATGGCGGTAACAACCATCTCTAGCAAAGATGAGATCCTAGAGATGAGAACAGGACGGTGCGCAATTGCAGCAGTGGCACCAGGATGCGACTATGGGGCAACCATCGACCCCATCCAAGTGATAGAGTCAATTAATATCAATGCCAGGCGGCCAACCAACATCGAGGTCGAGCAGTATAAATTCCTGGACGACATTGACTTCTCAATCCCAGACGTGGACGTTAGGAAGGTGTCCATCATAGTAGGCATGGACTGCCCAACGGCCCACGAAAGAATGCAAACGGTCTTCGGCGAAGACAAGCAGAGTGACCCGGTGGCCATATTAACACCATTCGGGTGGACGCTGAGTGGTCCAATTAAGAGCAAGATACCATTTAGGATGTCGGAGACATCAGGATGCATGTTCGCGGGAACAATGCAGGAAATGGGTGACGAGGGAGCAGAGGAGCAGCTTAAAAGACTGCTCAGACAGGATTTCGAGGGACTGAAAGAAACCGGGGTCGGGACCTCGGTGGAAGACAAGCAGGCTTTACAAAGCGTGGAGGAATCGATGACATGCGATGAGGGGCGGTATACTATAGGAATGGTATGGAAACTACCGAAGATACCGCTGCCCGACAATAGGGGGATGGTACTCACGAGACTCCGCAAGCTGAAACAAACACTAAAACGGAGCCCCGAGAAGAATGAGTACATCCACAGAACGATTAAGAAGTACGTCGAGAAAGGATGGGCCGTGGAGTTACCGGTCGACGAGCCGAACACGGACAGGACATATTACCTGCCACTACACGTGGCTTTAGATCCAAAGAAAGGTAAACTACGGATGGTAGTCGACGCATCGGCAAAGACCGACGGAAAGTGCTTAAACGACTACCTGTTGGAAGGCCCAAACATATACAATTCGGGCATAGAGGTGTTACTTAGATTTAGAAACGGGAAACACGCCTTCACGTGTGACATAGAAGGCATGTTCAACCAAGTCCGTGTAACGGAGGAAGATAGCGACAGTCAACGCTTCTTATGGTATAACGGCGAGGAAGAACCGTCGATAATACCGGCATATAAGATGGTAGTACAAAACATGGGGGCCAAGTCGTCTTCATTTACGACGACTATGGCAGTGAGAGACACAGTGAAAGGGAAGGAAGATAGATACAGCAGTAGGGCCGTCGATATGATTCGACGCGGCTTCTACGTAGACGACGGAATGGAGTCTGGAAATACGGTTAAGGAGATACTGGACACAGGGCGCGAGGTTCGCGACATCCTAAAAGGATCCGGCTTTAACCTGACCAAATTCCAATCCAGTTCGGAAGAATTTATTAAGGCGATAGAGGACAGGAGACCAGAATCGACCATGGACAATCCCACAACAGCCAAAGGGCAGGACATGGCGATTAAGAGAACAGAATCTCAACAGAAGGCATTGGGAATCGTGTGGAACAGGGAGACAGACGAACTGAAGTATCAGCTGAGCCAGGAGGGCGCAGACATCCACACGGAGAAGGGCTATGTATCGTATATAGCAAGGATATACGATCCCCTAGGCCTAGCATCCCCACTATTAGTCACAGGGAAACAGATACTCAAGAGAGTATACAAACTGAAGGATGAGTGGGACGTAGAGGTACCAGAGGAAATCAAGAAACAGTGGAGCAAGTGGACAGGAGACTTGGAGAAGATGGGAACATACAACATGCCACGGGTGTATTTCCCGGATGGGAACATGACGAATGTGGACCTACACATGTTCTCCGACGCGTCGTTGGAAGCGTACGGAGCGGCACTCTACTTAGTACAACGAGAGGGGGCTCATAAGCCAAGACTAGCCTTTAGTAAAGCAAAGTCAACGCCACCGGATTCAGCATCAGTTCCTAAGTTAGAATTGACAGCCGCGAGACTAGGAGTAAGAGCCACAGCCTACCTAGTGGATACTATTCCCAACATAGTGGAGACACACTACTGGACGGACTCCATGGTAGTGCTTGGTTGGCTACACAACGAAAGGACGAGATACCCGATATTCGTCGCGAATAGAGTGGACGAAATAAGGGCGAGTACAGAACTGGAAAGGTGGCACTACTGCCCAACAGACGAGAACCCAGCGGACTTGCTGTCGAGGGGCGTGGAACGCCACACTTTCTTGAAGAAGGAAGTATTGTGGCAACATGGGCCACAATTTCTGAGCGATAAGGAGGCCTGGCCGCCGATGAGGAAGGTGGACCCGGGCTCGGAAGTAGTATCAGAAGGAGAAGAGGGAGATTCAGAGGGAGAAGAGATATACTCCCAGATGGTGAGGGAGATTAGGGACGTGCAACCAGGACGGGAACTGTGCGATAACCCGACGGATAAACTCCTCAGCTACAGTTCTAGTTGGTATAAGACCAAGAAACTAGTGGCGTACTGGAGAGCCTTCGGGAATTTCCTTGCGGGAGTTGGCAAGGACAAGAAGATCAGGACAACCATAGATCTGGAAGGAGCGGCCAAGGCAGTGATCCGCTATGAACAACGGAAGAACTACGGCGACGAGGTGGAACGCGTCGGTAACCAACAGCACCTCCGACGGGACAGCGAGCTGATTACGCTGTCGCCACAACTCAATGACGACGGGATTCTAGTAATGAATTCTAGGGTGGGATACAACAACAGCATAGTCGTACCACCGAAACCCATCATCATTCCTACAGGATCGCCAATAGTCCACCAGATTATATGGGACTCCCACAAATCGATATTGCATGGGGGCACCAACCGAACCCTCTAAGAGATAAGGAGGACCTATTGGGTCAAACAATTAAGGAAGAAGGTTAAAGCGGTAGTGGGGCAGTGCCAGACCTGCCGACGAGCGAACTGAACGGAGCGAGCTGTACAGGAGATGGCGCCACTACCGGCGAGTAGGGTAAGACAGCATGACCCGCCATTTACGCATTGCGGTGTGGACATGTTCGGGCCGATAAAGATCAAAGTGATGCGACACACGGAGAAACGCTACGGCATTATCTTTGTATGCAATAACACACGGGCGGTAGGGATAGAACTCGCCCAAGATGCAACCGCATCAGCATTCATTAATGCCCTAGAAAGATTTAGAGACCGCAAAGGTGGGACGATCGCAGTGATATACAGCGACAACGGCACCAACTTTGTGGGCGCAGAGAGTGAGATGGCAGAGGCCTTGGACATCTTGGAGGGAGAAGAAGTCAGGGCAGCCATGAGACGACGACAAGTAAAGTGGGAGAGAAGGACGCCGTATGCACCACATACACTAGGGTGCGTCGAGAGACTGGTGGGCAGTTCAAAGCGTCTAATGACGAAGCTAATGAACACCCACATGGTCACTGAGGACGTCTTACGCACAGTACTTGCGAAGTGCGAGGGGATCATTAATAGCAGACCGCTATATCCGGAGAATGATGACCCTGAGTCATTAGACGTGCTGACGCCTAGCCATTTCCTGATGGAAAGGCCAGCGACCATCGATATGCGGGGTGTGGACCCAGATGACATACACTCCCGCCAAAGTTGGAAAGTCGCTAAAGCAATAAGCGCAGAGTATTGGAGGAGGTGGGTCGAGGAATACCTACCCACATTCCATAAACGAAGCAAGTGGAGGAAGTCAAACAGGGAGTTAAGAGAGGGAGATCTCGTAATCGTTACGGATGATACTATCATCAACAACCAATGGCGGTTGGCGAGAGTTGTAGGCACCTACTCCGACGAGGACGGAAGAGTCCGATCGGTAGAAGTGCGGATAGGTGGAAAGATAGGTGCGAAGGACAGAAAAACCTACAGGAGAGCTGTAGGCAAATGCTGTCTGTTAGAAGGGGCACCTTAGTAGAGTTAAAGAAAAGTTTAGTCGTCCAAGTTTTGGACTGAGGGGGGTGGGATTGAGGGCGAGACGCCCTTCCCACAAACAAAATAAAAAAAAATAAAATAAAATAATAGTACATGGTAGGTACGCAGTTAGTAGGCAGAAGTTAGTTAAGAGGTACGTAGTACCTAGTTAGTTAGTTAGTTAGAAGGTACGTAGTACCGATAGTTAGTTAGAGAGTTAGAGGGTACGTAAGTACCGCTAGTTAGTTAGAGTTAGAAGGTACGTAGTACCTAGTTAGTTAGTTAGTTAGAAGGTACGTAGTACCGATAGTTAGTTAGAGAGTTAGAGGGTACATAGTACCGATAGTTAGTTAGTTAGTTAGAAGGTACGTAGTACCTAGTTAGTTAGAGAATTAGAGGGTACGTAAGTACCGCTAGTTAGTTAGAGAGTTAGAGGGTATGTAGTACCGCTAGTTAGTTAGAGTTAGAAGGTACATAGTACCGATAGTTAGTCAGAGAGTTAGAGGGTACGTAGTACCGATAGTTAGTTAGAGAGTTAGAGGGTACGTAGTACCGATAGTTAGTTAGAGAGTTAGAGGGTACGTAAGTACCGCTAGTTAGTTAGAGAGTTAGAGGGTACGTAAGTACCGCTAGTTAGTTAGAGAGTTAGAGGGTACGTAAGTACCGCTAGTTAGTTAGAGAGTTAGAGGGTACGTAGTACCGTTAGTTAGAGAGAAAGTAAGAGTCAGAGGGTACGTAGTACCGTTAGTTAGAAGAGAGAGAGTAAGAGGTAAAAGGGGATATAGATATAGATATTAGTTAGCAGTTAGTAGAGATAGGGGGGCATATGAGTACAGCTGGGTAAGTCGTGTGGCCACACGACGCATACTGCTGTACTGCATAGGCCAGAATACAGAGTAGGCCAGAATGTGGATTAGAGAATAGAATAATCCATAGGCAGTAGTAAGTAGTAGGACAGTAGAATCAAATTAAATAAATAAATAAATAGAATAGGGCTGAAAGTTATAAAATAGTGGCAACACAAGGGAAGTTATTCTAGAACATAATAAAAGTAACGGACAGAAATTGTAAATTACGCTCATTTACTAGCTTCAAAATTAATTAGTGATAATTTAGGTTAAAAGGCGCAGTTAAGTAAGAAGTAGGCCATTATCGAACCGTACAGAACATCCTAGATACATCACTCATCTGTATTGCGCCTTGGTAAGGCACCACCTTGCAGGTGAGTGAGTGAACGTTCGGAATGGCGAGTAAGTTGATCAGAAAGAGAAAAGCGGAGTCAGGAGGAAAGGAGATACTGGTGGATTTCACCGAGAGGCATCCGGAAGAGAAGACGAGAGGATACTACGAGAGGTTGGAAAGGGGTCACGCGGCGCGAGCGCTGCAAGATCACTTCAGGGAGATGCACGAACAGCGGCTGGTCGGGACCTACGGGACGCCGTCGCTGGACAACGCGATCTTCCAACACTTCCACTACGTGGTGAAAGGGGACGAGGCGAAGTTCGGGATTCCGAAGTACCCGAGGGAATCACCGAGGAAGGACTGGAAGAGATTCATAGTGTCCGTCAACAGAGGAGGATATATGATCCTAGACGACGAGGGAACCGTGGAAGACGAGGCGGGTTCGAGACGAGGAACGGCGGGGTCGGCCAGGACCATACTCCTATATTTGGCCGCGCCAAATGGGGACATCTTCTTATTCGACCTAGGGACGTATGGGAAGAAGGACAGGCCGAAATTAAACCGGTTACCGAAAGCGGTACAAGTCTTAGTAAGAGAGAAGTCGACGACGAAAGTGGGATCGGCGATTCGCGAGGACGCGGAGAGGATCATCGGTCCGGACGCCACCAACCTCCTGGATATGCAGAAAGTCTTTATGGCTATGACGGCACCGGATGGGTTGGGGGTAGTCGAAAACACAGGCCAATGCGGGGCGGTGGCGATGGGCCAATTATTGGGGCTCGTATGCCACAAACCGATGGACAGGGGGAAGTTTAGGGAAGAATACGGAGCAGAACTAGCGAACTCGCTAAAGTGGGGAGTGAGACTGGGAAGGCAGGAGGTATATCAGTTCCGCAGGGGAGCAATAAAGGTATATCAGAAGCGATATATCCTGCAGGAGGACTGGATGATGATAAGTTTGCTTAACTTATTCATGACCGTGGTTATCGAGAGGGAACCAGGGGCATTTCTGTTATCGGGATCACCCCTAAGCTACAGGAGAGCCTTTAAGACGGCCTTTGACGGTCTGGTAGACCACCCGGGGCTGAAGGGCGAGTCGGTGTACTACAACAGCCGACATCTGGTAGACGGAGAGACAGATACACCGTATCAGAGATGGGAGCAGCTAGAGACGGATAGACGAGAAGCAAAGCGACTGGAAGAAGTCGCTAGACGGGAGAGGATAGAAGCAGAGGAGAGGGAAGAGGAGGCCAGGACACAGAGTTACGGCTTCGAGGAACAGGCAGGCCTAGACGAACTTCATTGGACTTCATCAGGGAGTTTGGGGGAGTCTCTAGGACGAGAATTGGGATGGACGGTGGGATCGCCGAAACAGTCGACGTCGGTGTTGCAAACGATGCCCATACCAGCGGGCGCCGAAGGCGACCAACCGCCAAGGAAGTTAAGGGAGCTAGAGGGATGGAGAGCTACGGGCGAGAGCCAAGGCGGGAAGGGACATAGTGGATCCATCGGGATACCGGGATTGGAGACACTACCAGAAGAGGAGGACGACGACGACGAGTTCGGAGAGATGCCGCCCATCGAGAGGATAGGCCACTCGGACACGGACTGGGTTGGCGGAAGGGTGGTGACGGCCAGTGGGGCGAGGGCCTTCTGGAACAGATCCGGCAAGCGGACCTGGGTGCACGAGGAGCCGGCGATGGATTTCGCGGGGAGCACCATCAGGTTGGGCGAGCAACCGGGGACGGCACCACGGATAGTATTCGGGGAGACGATGCCCGAGAGGGGCGGAGAGATCGACGTAGATAGAGAGACCAACGTAGAGAAGTTCGCCTACCAGCGACTCCACAGACCGCGGAGATCGCTTGGGACGAAAGACGAGGTGGGACGGGAGACATTGGTACTCGGCTGCGACTACTGTGGGAGACAGACCCATCGGGAAAGCAGCTGCCTATACCGGTTCCAAAAGGGAACCTTTTGTCTCTACTGCAGAGAACCAAGCCACAGGATGGGGGCGTGTCCACGGTTGCATAACCGATGTCCAAAGTGCCACTTTCGGGGACACTACAGACGCGAGTGCGACTGGATGAACGACGAGGAGAAGTTCACAAGATTCGAGGAGTGGGCCGACGTCGGGGCCATGACGCGCCAGCGCATGAAGGCCCAGGAGTTCAAGTGGGGTTTCTTCCTTATCAATCAGGAGACTCACATGGAAATCATAAAGCGGAGGCTACCGTTTACCTACCAAGAGGTAGCAACGGCGGCGTCGTACGCCGGAGTGATGAACACGCAAAGGTATTTGGACAGGTGGATGCCAGAGAACCAAAGGGAGTTTAGGGATTTCTTGGCGGAGCACGTACCAAAGGCAATGAAAATGATCCTATGGGACGCCACCAGAGGGAGACAACCGGGCCACTCTGAGGGGCCACCGGCGAAGCGATATCGGGCACTAATAACACCAGCGCCCAAGGAGCCAACGACCGGGATCAGCAAGGAGGTGGCGGCGAAGGTCCGAAATCAGAAAGCGGATCCCAGAGGAGCGGTGGTAACCAAGAAACGACCCAGGGAAGAGGACGCCAGGGGGAACTATCCCCAGAGGAACAGATAGGTTCCAAGCCGAGGGAGTGAGACTGAGACTTGCACGTGGTGCGCCTGGAAGGCGCCGCGTGGGACGTACGAACTATTAAGTACAAATTTAATTAATGCAAATAATCATATAAGTGCAATTTGTATGTACGTACGTAGTAATTAGTAATCTACAAATATACGTTCGGAGTAAGTACTATAGTCATACAACCTTTCTCAATTAGCTACTGGGACTGGGGGATAACTGACTATGGCACTATGGACGAGACACCAGACAATTTCACACTTCTTGAGTGCGACGGCACAAGAGGGGGGGGGGGGAGATTCGTCAGAAGGGATGAGGCAGTCGAAGTAGGGTTGAGGGACAGAGTAGTAGGTGCGAAGTGAGGAGAGAGTGCGGGCGCAATTCTGGTGGGGGGGGGGGGGGGAGAATAAGAGGCTGAGTGAGGGACGAGGAGGTCCGAGTGTATGAGAGAGTTAGGATGAGAGTAAAGAAGAGAGAGGGCGGAAGTGTTGGGGAAACAAACGTTGCGTGAGAGGTGAGCGCGATCGGCCCGACATGAGACGCCAGGCACACAGGGTAGCGTTATCATACCCATAGCGAGCGGCCTGGAAAGCCGGCTCCGACAGAAAAGAATTCCACCCCACACCCGATACTAGATCGGGATCCAGAGGGATTGTAGCGCACTTTTTTGGTTGATGCTATCTTCTTACCGGGAAGATAGCATGGGGGGGAGTGTTAGCTTAATCAATCCCGCTAACACCCCATAAAGTTATAAGCCGATAAGCAATATTGGGAGCCACGAGATTGGGTAATTAACCAACTCGTGCCATCCCAATGAGAATGGGAAGGAGAAGCACACAATGAGGGTCAGGGGCCAAACCCCTAACCCAGAGAGAATAGGTGGAGTGAACGGGAACACTCCAAAGGGCGCCAACAAGGGTATCAACCAATCAGAGGGGGGAAAGGCATCGATTAGGTAGAGTAACAAGGCCAACCGTGCAATATAGCCACTTGGCAGTAATCATACCAATTCAGTTATCTCAGTGCAATACCGGTGCTAGATTAGGTTACAATAGTTTAGCTAGGGAAGGACCGGGACTTTAGTTACCGTATCCCGCCTTCCGTATACGACAATATATCTCATACCTATATCTATATCTATATCTGCATATCATATTATATACGACAAACAGTACAAACTCATTTACTCTTTATACACGGCGGGGACGCGTGAACTAAAACCGGATAAACCGGGATCCCTCTTGGATCCCGTCACATACATTTTCGAAGGTTCATCTGTCAACGCTAAGAAATATCTGGCAATGCTGCAAGAGTTTCTAATACCAAGACTGAGTCCTAACACCGACAAAGTGGTGTTTCAGCAGGACGGTGCACCGCCACATTGGGCCTTTAACGTTTGTTCATATTTGGACATGGACAATAACTTTCCTGGCAGGTGATTGGCAGAGAGGGTCCTATACGATGACCAGCTCGTTATCCCGATTTGAATCCCTGTGATGGCTATTTATGGGGCCATCTCAAGAATCTTGTGTACAGTGAAACGGTGACGACACTAGAAGAACTGAGGACAAGCATTAATTCCGCACTGGAATCAATTCCGCATCATCATTTACAAAAACTGTTTCCAAGAAACGATCAAGCGGCTTATCAAGGTGAAAGTAATAGGTGGAGGCCACATTGAAATTTACAAACCATAAAGTATACTGACAGTCCGATTAATTTAACTTCATCACTAAGGACTCTGTGAAGAATCATTTATCTATTATACAAAGATACTTGTACTGAATTTAACTGTATAAACTATTTAAACATTCTAATTGAATAAATAAGTTGATACTTAATTATAAGGATAATTATTGTTTACCATGGCAACAAAATCACCGAGAATGCATTTCAAACTCTAAGTTCACCTATTGGCTTTCATATGATACCAATAAGTCTGCAATTGATGCTCATTGTGACGAGTTATTAAACTTTAAAACCGATTAACACCGATGTATCCGATTAACACCCTGTATTATATGTCTATTGGTTCAATTTTCCCGATCTTGTTAATTTTCTTATTTTTAACTCGCTTAAACAAGAAGGTGTAGGCTTATAATAATAAAAATTATAATACCGTTCTGCCCTCACCCTTGTGTTATGCTTCTAGCTCAGAGGCCCCGGGTTCGATCCCCTGCCAGGCCAGTTGCAATTTTGTATCTGGTGTGCAAACCTTGTTAAATGGTGCCATGGCCTCTTCTGGGGGAGTATATTATATTTAATTTATATTATATATTTCTACATTTTAATCGATTTATTTTAACCCATTATAAAACAATTAATTGCAAATTTGGCATACAAATATCTGATATCCAGTATCTGAATCACCTTCTCGCCACTATTAAATTCATATACATATTTTGAAATGTGCATTTCAATATACAGCAGTCTTTGTTGTGTTCCGTTGTGTTACAACACACCCTACCGTTAAATTTTCTGCAATTAGTTTACTATGCACTGATCCAACCATATAATACGTACGGAATAGTTGAACTGCTAAACATGTTCACATTAACCCGATTAAAATTAAAATAAACAAATTAATTAGAGCAATTACCTTCTACTACTAGGATCGGCATGCTGCATTGCAGCTGCATTTTTAAGAATGCTGTGCCGGCTTGTCAACAAAATTGCACTGCCACAACTCCCTATCACCCATGACATTTGCTAGATCATCCGCATCTTTAAGGCCAGTGTCCTTTAAGATGCGTCTCAAGAAAGTCATGGGCTGTCCACCATGCTTATTCACTCCATGAGGCTGCCAAAGTACAAGATTATGCACTGGCTGGTCCTCACGGCGAAAGCAATGTCCTGCAAAGCGGAGGCGATTTTGTTCTAGTGTCAAGCTTGGGGGAACCAATGAGACACCTCCAATGTTATATAGTGTCTGGTTGGAGATGTGTGCATTGTACTTGACACAATGTACCCGGCGTAGCATTCTTGTGAATGTGCCATCCAGAGATTTGGTGTCCTCAGCAGTTAGAGCCCAGCATGGACTCCCGTAGAGGAGTACTGGAACTACTGCTGCTCTAAATAATCGGACCTTAAGTTTCCGATTAATTCTAGGTGACTTCCAAATCCTGGAAAGCCTATTCAAGGCTGCCCATGCCTTTCCCTTACTTATTCGAAGGTCCTCACCTGACTTCCGGATCCATGATCCCAGGTAACAGAAGTCGTCCACATGCTCAAGCATACCATCCTTTGAGCTTATGCTCATCCGATCAGAGACTTGCTGAGGACTTTCAAAGTTAACTGTCAGAATTTTGGTCTTTCTGGAGTTAATAAAAAGACCAACACTAGAAGCAGCATGTTCTAATGAGCTGAGGAGCCGCTGGGCTCCCTCTAATGATTCTGAGAGTACTCCTAAGTCATCAGCAAAGTCTAGATCAGTTAGGTACTTGGCAGGATTTCCTCGACTTCTGGAGCCAGTAGGTGGAGTTATCATCACCCCATCATCATTATGATGATCTAAGGACATGCGTAGAACATAGTCAACCACAATAATGAACAAGAATGGTGCAAGTGTGTCTCCTTGGAGGACGCCCCATAACACTTCAAATGGTTCTGTGTCACCGTCAACAGTAGACACAAATGTTGTCGAACCATCGTATACTGATCTGATTGCTGCAATAATTTCATCAGGAATCCCATATAATGAAAGTATGCTGAACATACGTGAGCGAGAGACTGAATCAAAGGCCTTGAAGAAGTCAACAAAGATAACAGCCAGATGCCTGTCTTTCTTTTTTGATAACTCTTCAATTATCCTTCTAAGTGCCAAAATGGGCTCCATGGTCCCACGACCTTTACGGAACCCATTCTGATTTCCACGTAGCAGTCTCTCAATGGGATCCCTGATGCGATTTAATATAATTCTATTGTATAGTTTTGCAGCAATCGAGATCAATGAGATTCCCCGAAAAGAACCATAGAGTGTTAGGTTGCCCTTCTTGGGAACTGGCACCAACTTATTTGTTTTCATTTCTTGTGGGACTCTTGTTGTATGGTACATGTCTACTATGATGGGATAGATGAGCTTTAAACACTCAGGTATTTTAAAGACCTCAGGGGGAACACCATCTACTCCACTGGCACGATTGGTCTTAATGCTCTTTGCAGCAGCCTTCACTTCTGCAAAGGAGATATCGCCAATGGGAATATCTGGGAGTACAGACTCAGACACTTTTACTTCTATAAAGTTATCAGGCAATACCCTGTCATTATTGAGGAGCTTTTCAAAGTGGGCTTTCCAACCATTGAGGCGATCGGCTGGTGATTCAGCCTTAACCTTGGTGGTTGGTTGGCTTTTCCGACCAGTAAGCAGATTGATCGATTTCCATGCCTGGGATGATTGCCTGCTGTCGTCAGCATCATTGATGGCATCAACCTGTTGGTTTATTAGCTCCTGTAGATTAACAGAGTACTGCCTGTTCAGGGACCTAGATGCAGCTTTAACTGCATTCTTGGCCGCTGTAGTCTGTTTGAGTCGGGACTCTTTCTGCGCCTTATGAAGGTCATTTCGGCACTTCTGAATTTTGTTGTCAGTCCAGGGGGCCCTTTTCCTGTTTCGAGGGTATACAGGAACTGTTTCTGCAGCTGCTAACTTAACTGCTTCTGTAAAGGCAGTATAGCCCTCACAGTGATCTGCCGCCTCAGAGGCAAGAGCCTCATACCTGTTGCTCAGCTGTAGTGTGAAGCTGGATCTCACACTTGGCTGTTGCAACAGAGAGGACCAGTCATGCCGTGGCAAGGCAGATTTCGTTCGTTTCGAAGATTACCTTCAGCAAACATGCGGCACCACTATACAAAAAATTAAATATACTACCTATAGACAAACTACACATACTTGAAACATCCAAATTAATGTGGGAAATACAAAACAACAAAAAACCATATTTTATCACATCACAGTTCCAGCAAACATCTGCTTTACACACCTATAATACTTGATCAACAGCACGCCAAAGCTACTGCATACCACTGACCCGACTATCACTAACACAAAATTCACTAAAATATCACGTGCCATTGTCTGGAATGCCCTAGACACCGATTTTAAAACAAAGCAAATCTGAAAAAACACGAGGTAGGAAACTGAAAAACAAATTAATTAACGATCTATAGTAAAAACAACAACATATACCCTAATATGTATAAATACAAGCAAAAATCAAACCCTACTTCTTTAATAATAACGACAAAAACATTTATTTTTTTTACGGCAGATATAGAAGGTAAATTTTAGAATACACATGGGCTATGAATGATGCCTATTGACTATTAATATTGGCTGGCTGAGCCTGAAAGTCCCCCCCCCCCCCCCCCCCCCAAGGTTGAACGATGGCAGGAACCGGCAACAATAGCCACACTATAGTCGGTTTCTGCCAGGACACTTAATTTAAGTCCTTAAGTTAAAATTGTGCGCGGTCATCCTTGATATAAAAATATAAGACCCCATACGGGCTCGCATATTTCCTGGCTGATGTTGTACGCCACATGCGCATTTACATACGCCATGTTCCTTTCAGGGATATGGAAACTTTGCTTCTTCTGGCTGGTGGAGTAAAAAAAAACGATTGGGGATTAGAGTGATCAACCTTACCAGTTAGAAATACACTCTCCCTGCCTTTATAGGAATCAAAGGATTTTGAAACTCCCATTGATTAATGTTTATGCAGTACAAAGAAATATATTATGTGAGAGAATGAATGAACAAAGCATAAAAAAACAATTTATTCTTCGTTAATACAGTGCAAACCTGTACTGTTGCAGGCATAACATGTGTTCCAGTTTGATTATAAAGCATCTATCAATCTATTTCTATCCAATTACATTCACTGTTGCTATTCCCTTTTAAAATATATTATTTAGATTTTGACAGGGAGAATATTGTAGAATATTTTAGATAGTAAGAGGCTGTCAATTTTCAAAAATTTAAATATTAATTCCGTACAAACAAGCGGCCGAACCAACCAAGGTCATTGACACGATGGTCCCTGTTCCCACTTATAGTAAGTTAAAAGGTTAAAAGGTTGCACGGCTCATACCCATATCTTGTAACTGGCCAGTTCGGTATGTTTTCTCAACATTCTCTTATCACTCTAGTGAACGGTGGAATATGATGGACACGGTATCAATCCCATTACAAAGCACCAGGACTGGATGGCCAACCATAGTAGTAGTGATCATCAAACCAAGATTGTGCAGAAACACATCATGAAACTTAGAAGGATACCTTACCTGCACCAATGTATGAAACAGAAAAAGGAAAAAGACCCCCACATTATCGTGAAAAATTGTTTTTTATACCACAGGAAGCTGCTCTTAATTCTAAGTATCATTTATTGTATTACCTTCCACTGTAAATTGCTCCTTTCCCGTATGGTTTACTATGATTATCGGTTGTAGATGTTACTTTGAAACAAAAGCTTTTGAGGAAGCTGTACTGGCATCAGTATTATATTCTACTGAAAGCTGGCTGACCTCTAATACTAGTGTTGTTCAAAAAGTATGGTTAGAGCTTTATTATCAGTGCGTACCCGAACTCCAATTGATATGTGTTTAATTGAGGCGGGTATTAAACCACTAGATTCAATAATTAGTACAGCCAGGAAAAATTTCATGTCCAAAATATTAAAATAAGTTGACATGGATGTCTCCTTTCACCAGATCTATGAGCTCTGCAAGAATGAAAATTCAGATACTGATCCATTCATATCGTTAAGGCAAAAAAGTCATATCCAAACCCATTCCTGCGACAAAATTTATAACGTATAGAGAAACAATGAATCTAGGTTTGGTACCACATGATTTATATTTTCGTAATGATTTACATAATCCAGATCATGTCAGAGTGTGGTTCACTCGAGTGCGCCTAATGTCAAACTTCCTGCAGATCGAAAAGGGTAGATGGAGTAGACAGATATTCTTACATACCATTTACTGATTGTGCTTGTTACATTATTTATATACTTTTAACTGGCTGTTGGGGGGTTTTAAAGAATTAATTAAAGGCGGAGCGAGCCCCAAATAGCTCACTACTACTACTACTGGCAGTTGTTGCCTATTGACTGATAATTTTATTAAAGTAAAAGTGTCTGAATCTGTACTCCCAGATATTCCCATTGGTAATATCTCCTTTGCAGAAGTGAAGGCTGCTGCAAAGAGCATTAAGACCAATCGTGCCAGTGGAGTAGATGGTGTCCCCTCTGAGGTCTTTGGTTCTATGGTTCTTTTTGGGGAATCTCATTGATCTCGATTGCTGCAAAGCTATACAATAGAATTCTATTAAATCGCATCAGGGATCCCATTGAGAGACTGCTCCGTGGAAACCAGAATGGGATCCATAAAGGTCGTGGGACCATGGAGCCCATTTTGCACTTAGAATGATAATTGAAGCGTTATCAAAAAAAGAAAGACAGGCATCTGGCTGTTATCTTTGTTGACTTCTTCAAGGCCTTTGATTCAGTCTCTTGCTCACATATGTTGTTCAGCTTACTTTCATTATATGGGATTCCTGATTAAATTATTGCAGCAATCAGATCAGTATACAATAGTTCGACAACATTTGTGTCTACTGTTGACGGTGACACAGAACCATTCGAAGTGTTATGGGGCGTCCTCCAAGGAGACACACTTGCACCATTCTTGTTCATTATTGTGGTTGACTATGTTCTACGCATGTCCTTAGATCATCATAATGATGATGGAATGATGGTAGCTCCACCTACTGGCTCCAGAAATTGAGGAAATCATGCCAAGTACCTAACTGATCTAGACTTTGCTGATGACTTAGAGAAGTACTCTCAACATCACTTGAGGGAGCCCAACACAAGAATGTATCAATATGCACCTTGAGGGAGCATAATCTTATGCTTTGGCAGCATCATGGAGTGAATAAGCATGATGGACAGCCCATGACTTTCTTGAGATCCATGTTAAAGGACACTGGCCATGAAGATGCGGATGATCTAGCAAATATCATGGGTGATAGGGAGTTGTGGTGGCGCAATTTTGTCGACAAGCCAGCACAGCATTCTTAAAAATGCAGCTACAATGCAGCATGCCGATCCTAGTAGTAGACTGTCAGTTGTGGACCATTGGTAAATCGTCTACCCCAATTCTGCAATCACTAGCACTGCATAGGCTATACTATACTACTTGCCATTAAATTAATGCTATTAAATGATATACAATAAATTAATCAATTAAAGTAGCTCTGTAATATTAAATACTCAATTTGAAGTTGGTCTACAAGATGTCAGGAAGAACAGCTTCCCTTATATCATATGATGAACCAAATAAAATTATTACTAATCACGATAGTCATCGAAATGGCTGTCGACTTTACATGTTGGTGGCCATTTTGCTGATGTATCAAATGATACCAGGTTGGTGTCAGAATCTACAGGAAACATTCTTCCCAATTGTTGTAGAAGAGCGTGGTTGGCCGAAGACTCTGATTGGTACATTATTGGCAATGTTTTCTACTGTCAGACTTATAATATACATTAGTTGCCCTCATTCTATCAACAATTGGGGAACTGGTATATCTTTGGGCCTATTCGGTATTATTGGGGCAGTTTCCCAACTGGCATTTGGGTTTGTTGAATATATACCCAACAACAACAATGGGTTATATATATTCGCTTGTTTTTCTCTGCGCATTCTAGAAGCAGTTGGACTCAACATAAGTTTTATATATTCATTCAGTCTTTTGATGGAATTGTGGCCTACAAAAAAAACTTTATTAGCTAGTTTATCTATGGTTAGCGAATGTATTGGATGCCTGGTTGCACCAGTTGTTGGTTCATCCATTTTCGCTTCATTGGGTTTTAAGTTCCCATTTATAATATCGGGTTTGATGTTTCTTATTATTCTCCTTTACTGCTGGATGGAGTCGCCATCTTATATTTACGACAGATGTGAATCGAAAGACAGACCAACTTATGTTGGGCTTCTGAGAAATCCAGCAATGTCACTTATATTTATTTTAAATATATATTCCAGAATACTGTCATCCTTTATCCTTACAAACTATGCTGCCTACATTCACCACAACTATAATGTCAACCAGTACAATATTGGTCGTATTTATATGATATTTACAATACTTTATGCTTCTTCTAGTCTAATAATGTCATTAATGATGAATAAATTGAAGACCATCTTACCAACTGTATTTGGTGCTATGCTACTAGCAGCATCCATGCATCTAATAGGTCCTACAGAGCTACTAGGTTTACATCATAGTCTCACAATCTCTGTCACTGGATGTGTACTCCTCAGATTGGGGTCCGGATTATATCGCACACCTTCACTTGAAACACAAACACAACTGGCTGTAAATGTTTGTGGTTATCCCGATAATGTAGATACCAGATCTCTTCTCCAACAAATGTATAGAATTGCAGTCTCCATTGGAGCTATCATAGGCCCCATTATTGGTGGATTCTTCAATGATTACTTTGGTATGGAACTTGCTTGCTCGCTTCTCAGTTTGTTGGGGTTACCATTTATCATCGCTCTGGTTGTTGTGTTCGCTTTTAGATGTCTGGTCAATGAGATGTGATATTGAGAAGTATATAAATTAACCGTGCATGGGGCTGGGCATGTTGGCAACCTATTACTTTGTTGTATCTAGGTGTTTTGGGTAATAATAGTATTTTCTTAATTTACTTGTTTTGTGTTTAGAGTTATTATTTAAAAATGGGAATATTATGTCTAGATAATAACGAACCTGGCTATTAATAGGCCATGGTAGTTCTTGTCAAGAGTTGTTGAACTCTTCAAAAACATGATGTGGTTGAGGGTGTGTTTACGAATTACCCAGCACGCTAACTTTAAGTGGGAAGTTTATATACAACGTGCTAACACCAAAATAGTGCTAACTCAAAGTGCTAACACCATTCAGAAAATGAATCCTTAATGTCAAATTTGTATATTTTTGAGGTCAAAAAGGTATGATCCTACTTTCTCCAATTTGGCAACTTTTGAAAAAAATGCACAGATTCAATGGCTATAATCCCAACAGTTAGTCCTTTATTAAAACTACTAACCCTAATGAACTTTATTGCCCATAGTCCTAACTTTTGCATTGTTTGCATTTAATAAAAAACTTAGGTATTTGCCCATTATACAATATTGTGTGCATGGATGACTTTGTCTGACGCTGATCCAGATTGATAATATTGGCATGGTCGAACAAAATGAGTGAGTTAGAAATTAAAACGAGTGACATTAGTTTTTTTCAACTTCAGTACATGACAAATTGCTTATGCATTATATTTTGTATAATGTTTGGATAAACTATTTATGAGCACAACAAATAAACAGTAACATAAACAAGTAAATCAAATAGCACATCCGCATGTAAATTTCTACAAAAAATCAAGCAATTAATAACAAAGAAGTTCCATGAAATTTTCAACTCCTAAATTTCAAAACTACAAATTTAATATTTCCAGTCTCACTTTTTGTTTTTCCTTCAAGGAAAGAATGAGCATTACAAAAATACATATAAAGCACATATTTGCGATAATAAAATGGTAAATTCATTCTAAGCCATTGGTGTTAATTAGTATCATTTTTGTTTTTAAATAACGCAGTCCTTATTTATTTTATTGGGGTTCCTTTATTAACTTGGTTTAACTTATAGTTTTAGAAAACTATTGTTCTAAATGTTAAATCTTGTGACAAGGAACTGAATGGATATTCATAAATTTAAATATTCTGCAAGTATGCAGGGACAGCAAGATCTGTATTAAGAATAATTTATTAGGCGTGTAACTTTATACGCCACCCTACGTGAAACAAAGGGTAACTTTATATAACAGGTAATAATACAAGAAACAAGATGGGTACAGTACAACCTGACTGGCGAAATATATATATAGAAACAATGTGATCCAGTCTCCTATCAAAAATGAAACCTAACTACAAATAAACACTTTAATAACTGCACGAATGACTATCCTATATATTAGAAAATACAGGACATTTAGTCCGCCGAAAGGGGTAAGTCTACATACTAAATTTGATAAAAATAAAGGGTTTCAGGATTTAAACACTGTACCCGGGGAAACACAGCTCCATCATCAGCAGTGTACTGTGAGTCCCTTCCCTATCTAAATACGGCACAGTACCAATTGACCAATATAATACAGGAAATGAAACCAAATACTGAAATAGAGAAATAAACAAATCAGACTGGTAGTAAATAGATGAAACCCAAAAACTGATACCACTAAAGGCTAAATAAAATACATGAAACCAAAATAAGAATGACTGTGCAATACAGCCATTATGGATTTATTTGTTATGCAGGTTAGATATAGTTGTGATATAGCTGTGTTTCCCCGGGTACAGTGTTTAAATCCTGAAACCCTTTATTTTTATCAAATTTAGTATGTAGACTTACCCCTTTCAGCAGACTAAATGTCCTGTATTTTCTAATATATAGGATAGTCATTCGTGCAGTTATTAAAGTGTTTATTTGTAGTTAGGTTTCATTTTTGATAGGAGACTGGATCACATTGTTTCTAACAGGTAATAATACTATATACTACAGGCGAAATTTCCATACCATTACACATGGTTCAGGTAGATCACAAAGTAATACTTTTACTTTCCAATTCTAAAAAATTATAATTTTCGACTAAATTACATAGCCAACATAATATCTAACACGTGAAAATGTTGTAGTGCACTTCTCATAGAAGAAATCCATGCTGGCGCTTGGTTTATAAAACCCTTATCATCATAATCTTATAAAAGATGGTTGATTAAAATTCTTGAAGTAAATAATTAATAGTTATAATTTGAACATCAGATTTTTTAAAATAACTTTATAATAGATTATTTTAAACTTTCTCTAATAAAAAATCTAAATATCTTTGATTACATCTATACCACTCAGTACCAGGTTTTTGTAAATTTCTAATGCTCATTCCTTATTCCTGGGGTGCAGCTACTTTATTTCTCTTGATATTTGTAGATTTATCTGAATAACTGATCGATCTTTGTAAATAATTACTTTTATTGTCGTTAATGTTTCCAACAATTTCCATTAGATCATCCAAGTCTGGACAATATTCGTGATTAACTTGATCCAAATTTAGTGTACCCCTAGGTTGACCAGTTTCATTGGTTTCAACTTCATCACATCTTCTGTCGCTTTGATGTTCCTTCCTGTTCTACCTATATCATCCATGGCATTCCATCCCGTTTCAACTATATCACCCACAACATTCCTTCCTGTTCCACCTATATGATCCATGGCATTCCATCCCGTTCAAACTATATCACCCACAACATTCCTTCCTGTTCCACCTATATCATCCTGGCATTCCCTCCCATGCTGACTATATCACCCAGAGTTATTTCTTCGAGTTATTTTCCTTTGAACTTACTCATTCTCCCCTCAGAAATCAAAACCATAGGTTTTGAAACTTTGGAAACCTCAATTACATCACTATGGCCCAGAGTTATTTCTTCGAGTTATTTTCCTTTGAACTTACTCATTCTCCCCTCAGAAATCAAAACCATAGGTTTTGAAACTTTGGAAACCTCAATTACATCACTATGGAGACGATGTACCTTTCGATGTACATCCAGGGAGTCACCCAGATGGTGCCTGAGCCATTCTTTCTCTTTTTTTTTCAGGCTGAATAATTGATTTACAGTGGCATAATACTTATGCAACTTCGTACTTCTAATAAGTTTTGGCTTCTCACACTTTAATTCAACTGCCAGGGCACCACGTAAATCACCACATCGAATAACTTTCTTCCCATAGATTGAAACATGAAATCCTTATCATATTTAATGGGCACATTCTCTAGTGTGTCTAATACAGCTTTAACTTCTTCAGGAGTATTCTTTGAAATATCTCGGTTCAAACCTTTCATTACAGTCTCAACCCGTACATTCCCCAGCTCTCCACCATGTTTACTGTTAAAAATAATTATCTGAGCTAGAACTGCTTCCTTCACTCCAGTGAAGGTGGTGACTGGTTATTACAGTAATTTCGCATTTCTTTTTGAACATCTAACAAAAAGTTATCAAGTCGAGAGTCCAACACCTTATTAATTAAAACAACATCTTTTGACAGTCGTCACCTTTATTTAATCTTTCATTCCGAATTTCGTATAATACACGTACTCTGGTAGACCAGTCACTATAATATGCAATAGTAAAGTCTCCAGCCATTGCCTTTAGTACTTCGTTTCCGCATTTAACAGCTTCCACCTGCTCCGCCAGATATTTAAGATGATATCCTACTTTCAACTGACTTGAATAAGGAAATTCAGATGTTGTCACCTCAGCAACCATATTAAAGTTACGAGGGTTAAAAAGATCAGCAGCAACACATTATTTTATCTGGAACATTTAATTTAAGTGTTGACGCAGTTTTATTATTAAGTGATCTAACAGGGGTAAGGTAAACATTTTAGTCCAGCAGCAGAGTGATGAACCGTGCAATTGTATAGTATACCCATAAAATGCCTCATCAGTTTAATGACCACAATACCATACTAATCCATATTAGGGAGGGTGTCGCTCTCTCAGCCTGGAGCAATTTGAATAAAACGTGTTTCCATGTCAACAGCGACTGAGACCCGAGCAACCGCTGTTATAAACACTCAATATCTATAGTATTTACACCAAAATGGTCTCTATCTATGATTGCCAATCCAATCCCGAAGCACTGTTGCCATAGCAACCATTGTTAGGGGAAGTAATCGCCATAACCAACACCAATTTTTAAGCATTATAGGACTACAGTGACTTTACCCCCAGTATATCAAGGTTATTCAAATTGGTTTCGAGTCACAGTTATCATAACAACCGTTGCTAAGTCCAATAGAATCTCCATAGGCCCCCACTATCAACCAGCGATATAAGCATTATATGACTATGATATTAAAAAATATATATTTCACTGTACCGTCACTAATCTTTTTGAGTGCCTATTGCCCGACCAGTCATTAAAGATATAGATATCGGACCCAGATAGTACATAGTTATAATACTTTACTTTATGAGGGTGAAAACCTTCAGATATGTAAGTGGAAGGCATGGTGTAATGAAAGAAATAATACCATTTTGTATCCTCTCTCTTAAACTCATAACATACCTGTTGGCTCGCCCCATCTTATAATCTTATATACAAAGGAGTGAGTACCGGTACTGCAGTACTGCTGTACTGACAGATAAAAATATTCAAAGCTAAAGCTCCTGACAGCCTGCTGAGCTCATCAGTATCTGCCTACGCCTGTAGGCTAGGTCAATAATTGTTAATACGGTAACAGTACTGATAGTGTTTTTTAGTTAGAAGCAATAGTACAGCAGAAGTCTCTGATAACCACTGTACTACGGTAAACTGAACAAGGACAAACTGATCGACGCGATAGTCGACAGCTCGAATGTAGACGTGCCACTGTCTGCTCGCGATGTGGCCAAGTTGTTGGAAGTTGCGGACAGTATCGGTGCAAGTGGCGATAGTAAAAGTTCTGTAGTAGTTGCATTAGGAATGCCTAAGCAATCAAACGAGGATACTAAACGGCTCTCTCAGTTGATAATCGATACAGTTGCAACTGGAGTTGTTGTTAAGGAAGCCAGTAGAATGGACATACGGAGTGATACTCCCCCTATTCGAATTGTTCTCACTAATGATAAGGATGTACAACAAGTGCTGAAGAACAAGAGTAAACTGCGAGGCTCGCAATTTAAGAAAGTTTACCTCAGCCATGAAAAATCGCCAGGGGAGCTTGTTAATGAATATAATATGCGAAAAATTACTTGTTCTCAGGCAGGGTTGAATCTAATCTTTACAAAAGATGGGCGAGTCATGGAGAAACGTGTCCCTGGTCCAGCATCCCGGTTCCCAATCTGGAAATCCCAATGTTTAGGATAGCGGTCCCAACAGATTGAAACTTTGTAGTTATAATGTAAACGGTTGGACTGAAAGAAACAAGATAAAGATCCACCAGACATGGATCAGGGCAATTTGCATAAGATATATTGGTTATAATATAGCACAAAGCTCCGACCAAAATGGTCACTAATATATACAAATATACATGCATTAGACATATAAATTGCATAACAAATTGTGGTGCTACATCTTTTAATGTGTAAGTCCTCTCCTACCTTTCATACAACAAATCATAGAGTTCATTCGTCACATAGTTGTATCAGTTCTGGGGGTATTAAAAATCCCTCATACTCATACTCCGTTTCTGAACTCTCCATAGCAGCTTCTGTTCCTGAACTCTCAACAGCAGGCTCTGTATCTGAGTCAGCCCATCCAGGTGTTTCTAAGTTATCCCATCCCACTGATTCTGAGTCAACCCCTCCTGTTTCTGAGTCAACCCATCCTGCTGTTGCTGAGTTAACCCATCCAGGTGTTTCTGTGTCGGACCATCGCGCTGTTTCTGAGTCAACACATCCAGATGTTTCTGTATCAGACCATCCGCGTTCACCTCCTGATGAAGTCTCGGATACTGAAGGTGATGGTGTTGGTTTCTGTTTTCTCCTTCTATTTGGTATCTTCTTCTTCCGCACCCCTCTCTGCACCAGTGCTTGTTTATTCTTTTTTTTGTTTTCACAATCCCGTTTTCTCTCTTCTGCTTTGCGTTTCTTCTCCTGATCTTGCTGAATAAGTTCCTCCATGTGTTGTTCAACATCCTTCGCACTAACAGATTGACCTGCCACGATCTTAATCTTTTTGCCTCTCTTAGAACTATTACCCACATTGTCACCAGCAACTACATCAACTTCTTCCCGACCTGTAACATGTTTTAACAAGGTTATTAATGCTTGGTCCACTTCAATACCAGAGTTAGAATTAGAAGTATCATCACCATTCCATGTTGTTTCAGCTGGTAACTTGTCAATTACTTTCTGGCGATCAATTGGATGCAGACCAGTCTTTGCAAAGCCAGCAATCAGGGCTAGATTTGCGGATTGGGTGTCAGTCACAGCTGATATTAGTTTCCGAAGCAAGATGGGAAAGGTACTCTTTCGTATTGACTCAATCTTTGGATTTTTTTGCTTAAACAATTGCCAACAACCAATGTCGCTTAAATGGTGCAAAGAATGCTACATCGAGAGGCTGTGTCTTATCTGTTGTATTAGGTGGAAGACAAATAAACTTGATATTGTGCTTCTCACACAGTCGTAGGACATTCAGCGATAGATGCGTTGACAGATTATCGCCAACAACAACTTTTGTGCAATCTGGGGGTTTACTTTTAATCACTGGTAGAAGTAATGTGGAGAACCAGTTTTCAAATCCAGCTGTTTCAAACCATCCCGATTTTGAGCACGAATATCGCGTACCAGGTGGTCCACCAAATGTCCATGATGTATAAATGACAAGGCTTTGTATACCACGAAAGGTGGCAACAATTCACCAGCTGCAGAGCCACACATCATTAGACTTGTTGATGACTTTGAATGATTAATTACGCGTTCCGGGTACTTGGTCCCGCGTTTCATTAATACTTTCTTTTGTCCCGGATTGTCAGACAAATTCGTTTCGTCATAGTTAATAATGCAATCGGGCTGTATGCTATCTGCCTCCTTTGAGTAGCGGTCAAAGAAATCATTGATGATAGTGGCATCTACTTGGGCCCTTTTACGTTTTATATTGCCAGCCAAACGTTGGGTCAGGCAGCTATGACGACGAATAAATGAATATACAAATTCATTGCTAGGCAAGTTCTCTTTAAATATTTGGATGGAAACCCCTTTTTGATCTAAGATGTTTTTCACAAGAACGCGAAGGTCAAAGGCATCTACAGGAAATCCCCAATCGCACATTAATTGAATTCTGTTAATAATAATCTTCTCCTGTTCCAGTGATAACACTGTTGGACGTCCAGGTGGATTTGGTTCACGCTTCTTCATGCGTCGTTGAAGAGTTGATCTCGGAACATTATATTTAGAGGCAACATATCTTTGACTCATACCATTATCTAAGGCAGAAATGGCCTTTTGTAGAGTTTCTTCAGTAAAATCTAGGTATTTCCTAGACCCTAATCGTCGTTTATGTATTCTTGGCATTGTTCCATATAACAGTACAATAAAATACAGAAAATTAGCAAGACATGTAACTAGACTTTAAACTTATTATACTAGGCCTACCTCAAACCACAGCTGTCTGAATGTCCTGCGCCACAGGGTTTGTAAGTGAAGTAGAGAAATACAGTAGGCCTATAATAAGATATACTACAGTACAGTAGTACAGTATAAGAAATGTAATTGTAATACTAGTAGTGGCCCTCCCGCCAAGCAGTCAAACTGGCCCAAGTTGCCCCAATTGTCAACTTATTGAAGGCCCCGTCACAAAAATTAAAATATTGTTTTTCAGATTTGTTACAACCAGAAATGTTTAATAATTACAACATATATATTAGTGTAGTAAATATATCATGCTATGACATTTCATAATTGCCCATAGGAAACAGAAATATGATACCCATTTCGAACAGTCATGTAATTCTACTTATTCGAACATGAATTAAGCTGGGATATTTTCCATCATAAATGCACATCTAATCGAACTGTAAGCTTAACATCAGATTCGTAAACTCTAAAAGTTGTTTAAAATGTGGCAATATGATATTCCAAAGTTTATTTTACCTACGACTTAAATATTTAAAGTGGTTCTGTACACAATGGCCCAAGTTGACCCCATGGCCCAAGTAACCCCAGATTACGGTACTACGAGAGTCTATAATTATTAATTAGGCTCCGGACATTGCAGTTATTTGTGAGAGCCACACCAAACCAGGAGATGATATTTCTTTTGAAGGATACAAATGGGTTGGACATTCACTTTTGACGGCTAACCGTCGTGCGACACACACATTTGGTGGTGTTGGTGTTTTTTTTTTTTTATCTCGGAGGAGCTTTTACGTACACATGATTATGCAGTATTTAATAAATCTTACAAAGGTATTTTATGTTTAAAGTTTACTGCCAGACGGTTACACTATTCATTTATTGTATATGCATGTTAAAGTGCTATTTTTGGTGCTATTAAAGTGCTATTTTTGGTCAAAAACGGTTTTTTCAATTATTTCAAAAAGTATTCGACCGTTTTTTTTTTAATTTGGTTTTTTTAAGTTAGAATGTTGATATGAATCACGTGAGACATTCATTCTGACCGTTCAATTTTTTCGAACTAAAAGTTGGTTCAAGCCCGATGTGTAACACCAATTTAAGCATTATAGGACTACAGTGACTTTACCCACAGTATATCAAGGTTATTCAATTTGGTTTCGAGTCACAGTTATCATGACAACTGTTGCTAAGTCCAATAGGATCTCCATAGGCCCCCGCTATCAACCAGCGATATAAGCATTATATGACTATGATATTACAGTAACGCTTTCAAATAACGTCCTATTGGTTCCTAATTGGATCCTAATAGGAACCTAATAGGAAATAAATAACCTTTAGGAACTCACTTGGAATTTGCTTTTTCTTTTTTCTTTGTTTTTTCTCTTTTTGAGTGCCTATTGCCCGACCAGTTATTAAAGATATAGATTCGGACCCAGATAGTACATAGTTATAATACATTACTTTATGAGGGTGAAAACCTTCGGATACGTAAGTGGAAGGCATGGTGTAACGAAAGAGATGATACCATTTTTTATCCTCTCTCTTAAACTCATAACATACCTGTTGGCTCGCCCCATCTTATATAATGTTCAATATAATTAGATAGGGGATACAAATAAACGTTTGGGCATCTTGGCAATCTTCCAACTATTTATGGGTGCATTATTGATGAACGGTTTAAAGCCAACCAATCACAGAAAACCACAGCGTTAGATAATAAGTAAATGTAATGTTCCAACATTGCCTTTAGTGTGAGTGTGTGTCACCTCGGAGTCACAAATGTGCTGTGTCTATCTAGCAACGGTTGTCATGGTAACTGTGACTGGAAACAAGCTCAATGAACACCTTTTGTACGATACAGTGGGGTTATGTTGAAACAGTACTATTATGTAGTCATAGAATACTTAGGTCGCTGGTTGCTATGATAGACTACAATAGTTCCCTTATCAACGGTTGTCATAATAACTGTGACCATAATTCAAGTTCAATAAGCCGATAACTGAGGGAATATGTTGATACTGAGATCGTGCCGAATAATGCATAAGTTGGTGTCACAGTCTGACAGTCAAGCGGAGAAACAACGATTAATTAACGAGAGTTATTACATTATAGCAGTTATAATGCAATCAGAATAATCAAAATCATCAATTAGTTAGCAGTAATCAATTATTAAAGTCACATTTTTAAAGCAGAAAGCAGCAAAGTTCAGGTACTGTAAAAACACGATTTAACGAATTAACGGTTTTTCAAAGATGGCGCACAATAATGATGCAATCTTTGTCATTCTCACATGATCGGCCCAGATCCAAGGTTCACCAGCTGGAAATACAGGCGAATTTAGCACAATTATTAAGTAGATTCAATGGATATTATATAGCGGCAAATATGTAGACTATTTTATAGGTTTTTGCCACTGTAATTAAATACACTGCTGTTTTATTATAAAATATATGTAATTAAAGCTACATACTGTATAAAATGAAATGAATATAAACCAAACTTGTAGATTTTATTTACCTTATCTAATTATACTACAGTTGCATATTAATATACACTTATCTAATTTATTTTATACTGTATAATGGGCTGTTTCGGACACAACACCATATATCGTAACAACACCTCTTATCTTTACAAACGTGAGGGGTATTCTCCCTGTACGAACGCAGTTCAGCTCTTTTTTTTTTCTTCAAAACTAACACTTGTGGTTATCTATACCACTATAAAAATTACATAGAAAGCAAACGGAATAATATAACTGCATATGTAAGTAAAGAGTCAGTTCTATATATATATAACGTGTAGCTCCTATTTAACTTCCTCTTCTGGTTCTAAACCAGATAGCCAAGTCTTTATCTGCCACTTTTCCGCTGCCGGCATATTTTCGTAGTCAATCACCATCTGGTTACTTTCAGGGTTTCTAGAGAAACAATACAGTACATCCCCTTCGAACTGGGCATCGGTAACTTTTCCGTTCTTTATGTCCTGAGTCTCCTTCTCAATAAGATCTGCGATGCGCGCTTTACAGGTGCTGAAAGAGGTCAGCAAGGCAGATTTCTTCTCTATCTTATTAGAGTTGATCCGGGGATAGTGGCTCGAAGGGAGGACAATAAATTATCTTGATACCGTTTGCGATTTAGTAGCTGATCCCTTTAGCGGGGCCGCCCAACTCGATATAAATGGATGTGGGGATAGTTGAACTACCTGATTCGATATTCTTCCTAATTCCAACTTGCTTTTTGCAGGTAGTTCGGCACGACACCTGAATTTCCCATGTTGAAACCCGGTATGACGACCAATGGGAGGTACTACTCAGTTTAAACTGCTCACCACCCACTGGTTGAAGGTCTATCTGCACGTCAAGGGAAACCTCGGCTAATAACTCCGCCAAGTAGTCCCTTACCTCATTATGGCGAAGGCTGGAGTATCCACCAGTTGGACAGTGTAAGACATGCGATATGGAGTGTTCGGCCCCACATGAACATAGTGCAGGAAGCTTTGGTGGCTGCCACCCAAATCCCAAGCACAGTGCATCCCTGAAGGCTTCTTTGTGTAGGGAGTAACCGTATTTGGTCAGTGGTAGTGCGGTCAGCCAGGAAGAGGCTCCCTTTCCTTAGATAGTAGGCGGAGGTATTGGTCGCTGTTGCTAAGCTTACTGTGGATGCACTCGGCGCCACTTTCCTTCGCACCTTCCATTCTATCTTTCTTTATTTCTCGGCGGATTGTTTGTTGTTTTGTACGAGCTTCTGATGGTTCTAATCAGGTGTCAACACTAAAGAGTGGTTCACATAATCTTCGGGACTCCTGGATACCCTGATGAAGGTCGGTTGATCTTAATATAGCTAGACCTCCCTCCCTGACAGGCAGAGCGAGGAGATCGCGCTGTATTTTACCTGGAGGGGGATTACCTGTTATGGTTGGGATGACCCGATCTGTAATCAAGTCATCAATTTGGTACATTGCGGCGGTAAACCCAGGAGTTGTTCTTGATAAGAAGTTGAACTTAGGTTGCATGCCATACACAAGACAACTATAGGATGGCTGAGGAGCTGTTACAGCAAAATTCTCGAAGCTTAACCAGCTGATCGAACCTTTTCATCAGTCCATGCTAGAGAGTCGAAATACCAGATGCATGATTTTGTTGGTGAGTAGACTGGCATTACCCAGTGGCAACTAACGTTAAAGGGGAAAAAAAGTAGGTTGTAGGATAAGAAGTCTGTTTTGGGCTGATGGGCTGTGACTTTGAGCTCATTGGATTAAAACATAGTGGGGGTTGAAGACTTTTGCCTTACCATCGTAATCGGTGGAATACCCATTAATTATGGCCTCTATGATGTTGTCGGTTAACCATCTCTTCTGTGAAGAGATGTGCAAACCATTATAGTTGAAAACACCTACTGATGATGGTGGAACATCTGACATTAGGACACTATCTGACAAATCTATATAGCTTGCATCCATTGTGTTGTGGTGTATTCGGTTAAGTTTCATTTTTAAATCTTAAGTTTCATTCTTAAATTTCATTATGGTAAACAAAACAAAGAATAACAATTAATAAAATTTAAAACGTTTCAAATCTTATATATAGCTGAAATTTCCATTGTGTTTGCTATGTAATATTATCTAATCATTTATTATCTATTCATTACTGACAAAGTTATGTAGTAGATCAAACATGTACTCCGATTACAGCTTTCTCGAGTTAACCGTTCTCGGGTTAGCCGAGTCACGTGCTGCACAAAGGCCCCTCTAATGTGTTTTTCACCCTCCTATTTCATGCAAACCCAAAGAAATGATCAACCCTTGGGATTCTACCCAATTAAATGCCCTCCGGGTTTGTACTGTAGTTAAAATAAATACAATTTTGTTGATATAATAAATTCAATATTTTGGGTGTCCGGACCATTGCGAACCGGACAATAGACTGGAAAGAGCACTAAATACCCGGAATAAATAATTAGTTGTTAATTATTAAATTTTTATATTACAAATAATTATTGTGGGTCTTTATTGACCAAATTCATTAAATCCAATTGAAGGGCATTTGAAATTACTAAGTAGCGAATATCAACGTAATATTGTATTTATTTTAACTACAACATGTGTTTATTATATCTACAAAATATTGAAGTTAGAGCAATTGCTACCCAACAAATTGTTTTAAAATCATGGTCGCAATTGTCCGGGTCGCAATTTGGCCGGGTCGTAAATGTCCGAACAGCCAAAATATTATATTTATATTGTTAACAATATTTGCTTATATATATAGTTTTATAATAATTTATTTCATTGTCAAACTGGTGCCGTTTTATTTATATATATAGATATTTTATTATTTATCTTTTAATGTTTCACTTTGTGAATTAAAGAATCAAAGATCAATATAATCTTTTTATTATTACTAAAATAGTCGATTTTGGAAATATTTTATAAATTATTGTTGCTAATTAGATCTTATGTAATGCTTATATCCAACTCTTAGAATATATTATTTTACACATAGTTCATCTTTTTAATTAGTATTATTAGACATTTTGTTGTTATATAAATGCGATATTTTCTAATTTATATGGGAATATAATGTAATGAATTGTTATTGTTTGAACATTACATGAGAGTTCTCTATCACGAGCGACCGAATGATAAAACGAAATTTATCACTTTTTAGATACAAAGTGTGTAAACGAAAAAACGTCTAACACAATTACTGCCAATTATTATCAATTATCTACAATTATTGCCACCATCAGTCAGCACACCTGAGAGTCACTTTCCCCGAATTCTCAATAGAACCTGCAATAAATGTCCAAAATTACTGCGGCCTAATTTGAATGCACAGCACAGTCCCTTTCTCTAACAACTAACTACTGTAGTAAGTATCATCTACTTCTATCTCATATCCAATTTAGCTAACATACAGTACAGTACAGTAGTCGCGTTAGCAATATGAATTGTTGAGTTATTCCCCACTGTCAGAATGTAATGAACGCAAGTAGAACACACAGAGACCCCATGCAGGGTGTAATTAACACGATGCGAATTAATGTAATGGAAAGCTGCCCTTCGTGACCTGTCATAACCTCATGTAAACAGCATGAAAAATAATTGTTTAATAAGGAATAACATTTTGAATGCAGTAAAGCAAGAAATTAAGATCAATAATGGAACGTACAATGAGATAATGGTAACCATCATATCTTCCTACATATCAAACAGCATATGCAGCAATTCCACAAACACAATAAGTACTGTATACTACTACGAAAGCCTACTGCAATACCAAATATATATAATAAATATTTATTAAATGGTAAATGAAGTAGAATTATTGTAATAATGCTTGATTCTAAAAATATTCCAAAGTATTATTAGATTGGTAAACAGGAATTTACATATTCAAGTGTTAATAATGAAAATTAAAAAAATAAATATATAATTAATTTATTTTTTTCCTAAATTGTACCATTACTCATCGCCGTTAGTAATAACTTAATTAGTTGTTAAGTAGCACTTTACAACTTTTGATGGCATTACAGCATTGTATTGGCCTGTACAGTGTACATTTAGTATTGTATTGGTGTTGTAATATCCCTTGTTTATGTGGTAACCAATGACGGCGAGCTGTAAAGTTACGGCGTCATTGGTTACCACGTAAACAATAGGTGACATTTATAATTAAAGACGGCGTCAAGACGCCGTGAAGGAACCGAAGTTAAACCAAACCGAAACTAATAATTTTTTTACAGGCCATAAGCCGCTAACTATTTTTTTCAGGATATCAACTCTAAACCAGTTTCGAATCTGAGCGCCTAGTACGAATTTGGATTTCCAATTACGAATTTAATTAATTTTATTTAATTAATTACCGGTAACGAATTTAATTATTTTTATTTAATTATTTAACGAATTTAATTTTAATTACGAATTTGAATACCTGGTTATTACAAATCTGTATTTCCGCATGACGAATCAATGTGTTTGGTTAAAAATATGAGCACCTTGTCACGAATTGATGTCCCTGGTTACAATTTGTTACAAATGGTTGCAAATTTGAGCACACAGTATCAGCCAGCACTACCTACTAATACTGTAATTTGCACATGTTCAGCATTTATAATAAAAAATTGCACCAAGGTAGTGAACAAAGTTAGTTAGCAAACAATTGTAATATCTCATAATCTGTTCCTAATAATTATTAAAGCAGTTAGGGCACCATCTCCTGTCTACATTAAAATCATATCTGATACCAAACACCACTCATAGTATTAATGTTGCCAAAACATAATTAGACCTCTAAACTCTGATTTTAATTGAACATTGCAACTATTAGTATAGTTTATTAATAGTACCCTACAGTTAACAGTACATATATGGCGAGTTAGAACTGCGAATAACCAGCGAACTTAGGTGTAGGTTTCAGTGTATATGCTATAACTAAAAAGTCATTCAGGTGGCGAGCTTTTCCCAGGAACCTACTGTAATAGACATTCGCATTCATTGAATCCAGGGCAACAGTTTGTGTTGGATTAAAGGAGCTATCAGCTTGGTAAAATGTTATACAGAGACAGGTAGATCCCACTCTGTATTCCCTCTGGCTTGACAGATTAATATAATTAATGTTTACCAAGCAAGTCATTAACTCACCTCCCTCTCGGATTTTTAAATACCTCAATTATTATTAGCTGAGTATAGTACCTAGTACCATTAATGGTAACCAATACTATGTGCGTAACTAAAATTCATTCCGCTGACCCACCACCACCTTGTAGATATTCCCTTAGGAAGCACGGGGAAGAGTTATTTGGCACAGAAAGTACATCGTTGTTAGTTGACCCTTTCTCTATTGAATAGCATTATTAGGCCTTTTCTATCCATTTTTCATGTGCTCCAGCTGGTGTTTTATCATTGCGCCTATGCCGTTTTTTCGATTATGTCTATTTTTCGAGCCCACATTCTATGGACAGACATGGGACCAGAGGGAATCGATAGTGGTCATCAAAACATTGCGTCATGCAAAATTTTAACGAAATCGTTAGAGCCGTTTTTATGTTATTTCGCTTCAAAATATTACTATTATTATACTATTACTACTATTACTACTACTATTACATCAAATATCAAATACAAAGCAGCAGCTTGGTCTAGTGGTGACATGACATTACTGAGCTTCCGATTAGGGAGCCCGGGTTCGACCCCTAGATGGGGCAGCACTGTTTGGGCACAGTGCTTTAAATGCTGCAGCCTAGTCCAACCCCGGCTTTCATCCTTCAGTGGTCGATAAATGGGAACCAAGGCAACTTGGGAAACAGAGTGAATGGTTTACTGTGGAAGATCACCCATGGTAGTGAACAGGCATTCCGTGGCTTAACGAGCCTAAAATTCTCCCATTCATTACATCAAATTCTTACAGAAAGTAACCTTCGGTTCCTAATTAATGATCTAATATTATGGTTTTGTTCAGAAATTTAAAAAATGAAAAGCGCGTCACCGGGGGTTGAACCAGCGCTATACGTACGTTTCGGCCTATCAGGCTTCATCAGTAGCGCTAACCAGTTCAGCCACTAGCCCCTGACATTCACTCTCCCACCTAATCCACTTCTATCGAACAGGCAGTCTTAAAGTTGTATATTACAGTTATTACAAATATTATTACAGCTAATTACAGTTGCATTAACAGCTGAACTCCAATTCATTTAAAATTAATTGCCTGACAGCCAGAGAGGCCTACTACATTACCTACCAGTAGCTGCTATTAATAACTAGTAGCTATATAATTAACATGGCTCCAAACGCCACCATAAATATAAGCTATCTCTTTTTTAACATAATTTATGTCATTTTTACATTTATTTATACAGCAACTAATTTAATTTGTGCAGTTTCTATCACTTATAATGTATATATACAATCATTTCGTAATGTTACAATTTTGGAATAAAACTACATACATACTTGTTGCAAAGTACTTTACAGTGTTCTGGTCCTCGTGGCTTTATTTTCACTCACTCACTAACGTTAGTTCGTGTAACAAAGCCAATCGGATCATGACAATGTAACGTGCTACTTTACAAACAAGTATGTAAATAGTTATTAACGTGTTCTGATCCTCGTGGCTTTATTTTCACTCACTCACTAACATTCGTTCGTGTAACAAAGCCAATCGGATCATGACAATGTAACGTGCTACTTTACAAACAAGTATGTAAATAGTTATTAACGTGTTCTGATCCTCGTGGCTTTATTTTCACTCACTCACTAACATTCGTTCGTGTAACAAAGCCAATCGGATCATGACAATGTAACGTGCTACTTTACAAACAAGTATGTAAATAGTTATTAACGTGTTCTGATCCTCGTGGCTTTATTTTCACTCACTCACTAACATTCGTTCGTGTAACAAAGCCAATCGGATCATGACAATGTAACGTGCTACTTTACAAACAAGTATGTAAATAGTTATTAACGTGTTCTGATCCTCGTGGCTTTATTTTCACTTACTCACCAATGTTCGTTCGTGTAACAAAGCCACTCGGATCATCACACTGTAACGTGCTACTTTACAAACAAGTATGTAAATAGTTATTAACGTGTTCTGATCCTCGTGGCTTTATTTTCACTCACTCACTAACGTTCGTTCGTGTAACAAAGCCACTCGGATCATCACACTGTAACGTGCTACTTTACAAACAAGTATGTAAATAGTTATTAACGTGTTCTGATCCTCGTGGCTTTATTTTCACTAACTCACTAACGTTAGTTCGTGTAACAAAGCCAATCGGATCATGACAATGTAACGTGCTACTTTACAAACAAGTATGTAAATAGTTATTAACGTGTTCTGATCCTCGTGGCTTTATTTTCACTCACTCACTAACGTTAGTTCGTGTAACAAAGCCAATCGGATCATGACAATGTAACGTGCTACTTTACAAACAAGTATGTAAATAGTTATTAACGTGTTCTGATCCTCGTGGCTTTATTTTCACTCACTCACTAACGTTAGTTCGTGTAACAAAGCCAATCGGATCATGACAATGTAACGTGCTACTTTACAAACAAGTATGTAAATAGTTATTAACGTGTTCTGATCCTCGTGGCTTTATTTTCACTCACTCACTAACGTTAGTTCGTGTAACAAAGCCACTCGGATCATCACAATGTAACGTGCTACTTTACAAACAAGTATGTAAATAGTTATTAACGTGTTCTGATCCTCATGGCTTTATTTTCACTCACTCACTAACATTCGTTCGTGTAACAAAGCCAATCGGATCATGACAATGTAACGTGCTACTTTACAAACAAGTATGTAAATAGTTATTAACGTGTTCTGATCCTCGTGGCTTTATTTTCACTCACTCACTAACGTTCGTTCGTGTAACAAAGCCACTCGGATCATCACACTGTAACGTGCTACTTTACAAACAAGTATGTAAATAGTTATTAACGTGTTCTGATCCTCATGGCTTTATTTTCACTCACTCACTAACATTCGTTCGTGTAACAAAGCCACTCGGATCATCACAATGTAACGTGCTACTTTACAAACAAGTATGTAAATAGTTATTAACGTGTTCTGATCCTCGTGGCTTTATTTTCACTCACTCACTAACGTTCGTTCGTGTAACAAAGCCACTCGGATCATCACACTGTAACGTGCTACTTTACAAACAAGTATGTAAATAGTTATTAACGTGTTCTGATCCTCGTGGCTTTATTTTCACTAACTCACTAACGTTAGTTCGTGTAACAAAGCCAATCGGATCATGACAATGTAACGTGCTACTTTACAAACAAGTATGTAAATAGTTATTACAGTGTTCTGATCCTCGTGGCTTTATTTTCACTAACTCACTAACGTTAGTTCGTGTAACAAAGCCAATCGGATCATGACAATGTAACGTGCTACTTTACAAACAAGTATGTAAATAGTTATTACAGTGTTCTGATCCTCGTGGCTTTATTTTCACTTACTCACCAATGTTCGTTCGTGTAACAAAGCCACTCGGATCATCACAATGTAACGTGCTACTTTACAAACAAGTATGTAAATAGTTATTACAGTGTTCTGATCCTCGTGGCTTTATTTTCACTAACTCACTAACGTTAGTTCGTGTAACAAAGCCAATCGGATCATGACAATGTAACGTGCTACTTTACAAACAAGTATGTAAATAGTTATTACAGTGTTCTGATCCTCGTGGCTTTATTTTCACTTACTCACCAATGTTCGTTCGTGTAACAAAGCCACTCGGATCATCACAATGTAACGTGCTACTTTACAAACAAGTATGTAAATAGTTATTACAGTGTTCTGATCCTCGTGGCTTTATTTTCACTAACTCACTAACGTTAGTTCGTGTAACAAAGCCAATCGGATCATGACAATGTAACGTGCTACTTTACAAACAAGTATGTAAATAGTTATTACAGTGTTCTGATCCTCGTGGCTTTATTTTCACTTACTCACCAATGTTCGTTCGTGTAACAAAGCCAATCGGATCATGACAATGTAACGTGCTACTTTACAAACAAGTATGTAAATAGTTATTACAGTGTTCTGATCCTCGTGGCTTTATTTTCACTCACTCACTAACGTTCGTTCGTGTAACAAAGCCACTCGGATCATCACACTGTAACGTGCTACTTTACAAACAAGTATGTAAATAGTTATTAACGTGTTCTGATCCTCGTGGCTTTATTTTCACTCACTCACTAACGTTCGTTCGTGTAACAAAGCCACTCGGATCATCACACTGTAACGTGCTACTTTACAAACAAGTATGTAAATAGTTATTAACGTGTTCTGATCCTCGTGGCTTTATTTTCACTCACTCACTAACGTTCGTTCGTGTAACAAAGCCACTCGGATCATCACAATGTAACGTGCTACTTTACAAACAAGTATGTAAATAGTTATTACAGTGTTCTGATCCTCGTGGCTTTATTTTCACTCACTCACTAACGTTCGTTCGTGTAACAAAGCAACTCGGATCATCACAATGTAACGTGCTACTTTACAAACAAGTATGTAAATAGTTATTACAGTGTTCTGATCCTCGTGGCTTTATTTTCAATCACTCACTAACGTTCGTTCGTGTAACAAAGCCACTCGGATCATCACACTGTAACGTGCTACTTTACAAACAAGTATGTAAATAGTTATTAACGTGTTCTGATCCTCGTGGCTTTATTTTCACTTACTCACCAATGTTCGTTCGTGTAACAAAGCCACTCGGATCATCACAATGTAACGTGCTACTTTACAAACAAGTATGTAAATAGTTATTAACGTGTTCTGATCCTCGTGGCTTTATTTTCACTCACTCACTAACGTTCGTTCGTGTAACAAAGCCACTCGGATCATCACACTGTAACGTGCTACTTTACAAACAAGTATGTAAATAGTTATTAACGTGTTCTGATCCTCGTGGCTTTATTTTCACTTACTCACCAATGTTCGTTCGTGTAACAAAGCCACTCGGATCATCACAATGTAACGTGCTACTTTACAAACAAGTATGTAAATAGTTATTAACGTGTTCTGATCCTCGTGGCTTTATTTTCACTCACTCACTAACGTTCGTTCGTGTAACAAAGCCACTCGGATCATCACACTGTAACGTGCTACTTTACAAACAAGTATGTAAATAGTTATTAACGTGTTCTGATCCTCGTGGCTTTATTTTCACTCACTCACTAACGTTCGTTCGTGTAACAAAGCCACTCGGATCATCACAATGTAACGTGCTACTTTACAAACAAGTATGTAAATAGTTATTACAGTGTTCTGATCCTCGTGGCTTTATTTTCACTCACTCACTAACGTTCGTTCGTGTAACAAAGCCACTCGGATCATCACAATGTAACGTGCTACTTTACAAACAAGTATGTAAATAGTTATTACAGTGTTCTGATCCTCGTGGCTTTATTTTCACTCACTCACTAACGTTCGTTCGTGTAACAAAGCCACTCGGATCATCACACTGTAACGTGCTACTTTACAAACAAGTATGTAAATAGTTATTAACGTGTTCTGATCCTCGTGGCTTTATTTTCACTTACTCACCAATGTTCGTTCGTGTAACAAAGCCACTCGGATCATCACAATGTAACGTGCTACTTTACAAACAAGTATGTAAATAGTTATTAACGTGTTCTGATCCTCGTGGCTTTATTTTCACTCACTCACTAACGTTCGTTCGTGTAACAAAGCCACTCGGATCATCACAATGTAACGTGCTACTTTACAAACAAGTATGTAAATAGTTATTACAGTGTTCTGATCCTCGTGGCTTTATTTTCACTCACTCACTAACGTTCGTTCGTGTAACAAAGCCACTCGGATCATCACAATGTAACGTGCTACTTTACAAACAAGTATGTAAATAGTTATTAACGTGTTCTGATCCTCGTGGCTTTATTTTCACTTACTCACCAATGTTCGTTCGTGTAACAAAGCCACTCGGATCATCACAATGTAACGTGCTACTTTACAAACAAGTATGTAAATAGTTATTAACGTGTTCTGATCCTCGTGGCTTTATTTTCACTAACTCACTAACGTTCGTTCGTGTAACAAAGCCACTCGGATCATCACAATGTAACGTGCTACTTTACAAACAAGTATGTAAATAGTTATTACAGTGTTCTGATCCTCGTGGCTTTATTTTCACTCACTCACTAACGTTCGTTCGTGTAACAAAGCCACTCGGATCATCACAATGTAACGTGCTACTTTACAAACAAGTATGTAAATAGTTATTAACGTGTCCTGATCCTCGTGGCTTTATTTTCACTTACTCACCAATGTTCGTTCGTGTAACAAAGCCACTCGGATCATCACAATGTAACGTGCTACTTTACAAACAAGTATGTAAATAGTTATTACAGTGTTCTGATCCTCGTGGCTTTATTTTCACTCACTCACTAACGTTCGTTCGTGTAACAAAGCCACTCGGATCATCACAATGTAACGTGCTACTTTACAAACAAGTATGTAAATAGTTATTAACGTGTTCTGATCCTCGTGGCTTTATTTTCACTTACTCACCAATGTTCGTTCGTGTAACAAAGCCACTCGGATCATCACAATGTAACGTGCTACTTTACAAACAAGTATGTAAATAGTTATTAACGTGTTCTGATCCTCGTGGCTTTATTTTCACTCACTCACTAACGTTCGTTCGTGTAACAAAGCCACTCGGATCATCACACTGTAACGTGCTACTTTACAAACAAGTATGTAAATAGTTATTAACGTGTTCTGATCCTCGTGGCTTTATTTTCACTTACTCACCAATGTTCGTTCGTGTAACAAAGCCACTCGGATCATCACAATGTAACGTGCTACTTTACAAACAAGTATGTAAATAGTTATTAACGTGTTCTGATCCTCGTGGCTTTATTTTCACTCACTCACTAACGTTCGTTCGTGTAACAAAGCCACTCGGATCATCACAATGTAACGTGCTACTTTACAAACAAGTATGTAAATAGTTATTACAGTGTTCTGATCCTCGTGGCTTTATTTTCACTCACTCACTAACGTTCGTTCGTGTAACAAAGCCACTCGGATCATCACAATGTAACGTGCTACTTTACAAACAAGTATGTAAATAGTTATTAACGTGTTCTGATCCTCGTGGCTTTATTTTCACTTACTCACCAATGTTCGTTCGTGTAACAAAGCCAATCGGATCATGACAATGTAACGTGCTACTTTACAAACAAGTATGTAAATAGTTATTACAGTGTTCTGATCCTCGTGGCTTTATTTTCACTCACTCACTAACGTTCTTTCGTGTAACAAAGCCACTCGGATCATCACACTGTAAAGTGCTAATTTACACACAAGTATGTAATAAACTGCTACTTTACACACAAGTATGTAATAAAGTGCTACTTTACACACAAGTATGTAATAAAGTGCTACTTTACACACAAGTAAGTAAATAGTTATTTTATTGTATTTCTTTATTCATTTTTATTATTGCAGACAGGTGCGGGAACTCTGAACTCAATTAAATTCATCTCTCTCCAGGGGAAAATCGACACAAATAACCACTGATTTCTCTCAAAAGTGAAAATATAACCTGTTCGTATTGACTTTCGTTTATTGCTTTGGTTAGAATAACGCGCCACTGTATCCTGCTCCTTTATCTTAATTGATAAAAATTTAATATTAATACGAGATTTTAATTCCCCGAGATTTGCGTCAAGTTTTCTACCTGTCTCTAATAATTTTTCTCAGTTCTCATATTTCATGACTCTATGTTAGATCAGTGGTTATGGGTATACCCCAAATGTTTGTTTTAACCCTATTAAACCCGGGGGGGGGGGGGGGGTCAATATGACCCCCCCCCCCGTGGTTTTTTTATTATAATTCTGAAACAAACGCAGTTGGGAATCTGAAATTTTATGACTTTTCCTAAAAATCTATTGTCTTCCTAGTATTGAAAACCGTTTTCAAAAATATTGGGTACTTTTCGAGTTATAGCACCATTTTTTAACCCTACTTTTGGCACTTTTTTTTGAGACGTTTTTTGAAAATTACATTTCATTAAATATGAATTGTAACATCTCTATTTTTGATTTACACCGGTTTTTTGGTGTTAGAAATTGGATGGAATTCATATAAATTGATTTAGAAATTTCAAACTTGTTTTTTCGGCGGGTGCCAATTTTTGGTGCCAGCACCAAATTTTGAAATATGTCAATTTTGTAACTTGATTGTTTGAAACTTATTTTTTACGCAATTGGGGTTTTTTGGGGTTCTGGATTCGATGAAATATATACGAATTGCACCAAGCGTATCAAACTTGTATTTTTCGGTGCTGTGTGCAATTTTTGGTGCTAGCACGAAATTTTGAAAATCCATTCAATAGATAAAATTGCTTGTGACAATTTATTTCTTGCGTTTTAGAGGTTTATGGCTGTTCTGAATTCAATGGAATATATAATTATCGAACTAGACATCTCAAACTTGTATTTTTCGGATGTGGGTGCAAAATGTGGTGCTAGCACCAAATTTTGAAAACCATCAAATATATAAATTGATTGTGTCACCTTGTTTCTTGCGTTATACGGGTTTGTGATGGTTCTGAATTCAATGGAATCAGTAAAAATTTCATAAGAGTTCTCAAACTTGTATTTTTCGCCGGTGGGTGAAAATTGTTGTGCCAGCACCAAATTTTGGAAAATATGCAAATTGATCAGTAGATAGTATCACCTTGTTTCTTGCGTTATACGGGTTTATGAGGGTCCTGAATCCGATGGAATCAATAAAAACAGCACTGGACATCGCAAAATTGTACTTTTTGGGTGATGGGTACGAAATTTGGTGCTAGCACTCAAAATTTGCCAAATTACGCCGAAAAATACAAGTAGCAATGATCTGGCATATTAGAAATGTATTCCATTAGAATCAGCGCCCTCGAAAACCTGAAAATGCGAATTTATAGCATCGTATAAGTGAATTAAAAATTTTGTGTTCTAACTGAAAAGTGCTGGTTACTTGTTTTTTTCATTTTTTTCCTACGCGGAGAGGACTAAACAGCCATTTATAGTAATCATATCATTTTTAAATATTTTCCAATGTATTTTGCACCCCAGAAAACCTGTATTGAAAAATAATTAGCCGAAAATGTAACTTAAAAATTTTGTGAAAATTGTGCACTACTTGTAATTTTGGTGCTGCAATATAACCACCCCAGTACATTTTTTCGAAAATATTTTTTTTCGGTCGGATCCAGACAAGTGATACCTACGTACAAACAAAAAATCAGACGTTTTCGTAAATATTTGTAGATTTTAGAGGGGGGGGTCAATATGACCCCCCCCCCCCCCCCCCCCCCCCCCCCCCCCGGTATTTGTACAACATTTTATAGCCCGGTACTAATAGGGTTAATACCCGCCAGTATGACCCTTCCCGTGGTTTTTTTGTTATAACTCTGAAACAAACGCAGTTGAGGATCTGAAATTTTATGACTTTTCCTAAAAATCTATTGTCTTCCTAATAGTGAAAACGGTTTTCAAAATATTGGGAAGTTTTCGAGTTAAATAGCACAATTTTTTAACCCTACTTTTGGCACTTTTTTGAGGCGTTTTTTGAAAATTACATTTCATTAAATATGATTTGTAACATCCCTATTTTTGATTTACACCGGTTTTTTGGTGATTGCAATTAGATGTAGATGGAATTATTCTAAATAAATTTAGAAATTTCAAACTTGTTTTTTTCTGCGGATGCCAATTTTGGTGCCAGCACAAAATTTTGAAATATGTCAATTTCGTAAATTGATTGCTTGAACCTATTTTTTGCGCAATAGGTGTTTTTTGGGGCTCTGATTTCGATGGTATATATACGAGTTGCACCAGGAGTATCAAAATTGTATTTTTCGGCGCAGTGTGCATAATTTGGTGCCAGCACGAAATTTTGAAATAATTCCATTCAATAGTTAAATTGATTGTGACGGGATCAGAGATCCCGACCGGGTTAGATATGTACGCGTCACCGTTCTGCTGGGGGATCGTGCTAGTAGCTTTGGCCGAGGCCGTTGGGGAAAAACAGTAAGAGTTTCTGTTGTCTCTCGATATTAATTAATATGGACGATAATAGCACGCCAGTAGATAATAATCAGAAAATACAAGTTAATTGTTACCGGTATGGCGGTGGCGGTCATTAACTATGACCGGTCCGCACTGACTGAACTGAATAACACAACTGACCGGTAAACCAGTAATGTAAGATAATATATGATTAATCACACATTGAGTATTGGTTTTACCTCCTACTCTACTTTGGCCCTCTACCCAATGGATGCTTTCCTGTTCCTTACTTATTTATTTATTTTATTTATTTATTTATTTATTTCCTCCAAAATATAAAATAAAAATAATGCACAATACCCTACAAAATTGATTGCTGGGTTGATTGGTGTGAGCTTCCGCTATAGCATAGCTAGTGTAGTTTTAGCTCACCCCTGCATCTGGAGAGTTCTAGAATGTTTAAAGTAAATTTAATTATACAGATAGGTGGGTGCGGTGCGGTTGACTGCTGTCGGAATTTTATAAATATTTGTTTTTTCCTGCAAGTAAAAAAATAAATTTGTGGTATGTACAAGACTGCATAGCAAACTGATGATAACCAATAGGGGAGAATGTATGTATATGTAAAGAAAAAAGTATGAAACTATATATATGACGCAAAATATGTAAAGGAAAATATATTTATATAACGCAAGTTGTTGATAACCAATTGGGGAGAATGTATATGAAAAAAATAAAAATAAAAAAATATATATGTATGCTATTGAAATTGAAATGGTTTAATCATATCTGCAGTAAGTGGTATTTTAATTTTTTCTTAAATATCGCCAGGTTTCGACTGTCCCTAATAAGTTGTGATAATGAGTTCCACAAAAGTGGCCCTTGCATAGATAATGAAAGATGGCGAACATCCAAACGAGCCGGAGGTAAATGATACAGGCCAGAGGAAGCAGAGCGAGTATTATATGAGTGAACCGAAGAGGCTTTAGTAAAGAGGTAAGCTAGAGGGTGAGATGGATTATTATGGACTTCAAACATGAGTATTAGCACCTGGTATTTATAGAGGAGATCTAGAGGTAGGATACGTAATTGTTGGTAGATGGGATAGGATGAGGATTGAGAATGATTAAATGTGATACAACGCAATATTTTATTGATTTTTATTTTCAAAGGATCTGTGTTGGACTTGTAAGTGCCGCCCCAAACAATCAAGCCATAGAAAATGTAAGGATAAATTCGTCCTGCCACTAGAACGTCGCACTACCACTAGAATTAGTGTCTGACGCAATTTGTTGCATTAGACAATGTGTTATGTTGCAATATTTATCTTCGCTAAAATTCAAATTACATTCCCCAGCAACCAATGTGGTATATACCGGTATCTACCTATAATCTATTATAGTATATATCCGGTATAACAGATGTCATATATGATACACTAAACGTGGACCAGAATTAAATGTTTTGCACGTAATACGCATTATATACACAAATTACATATTGATGTCCTAAATAAGGTTCTAATATATATATATAGCCCAAACCACCGGTATCAAAAATATTTAGTATAATATATCGTGCCCTGAATATATATAAAAAATAGAAATACATAGTTTAAACCTCTATTATATGAAGCCCATACTAACAGTATAACACGTAATAGTACAACATATTGTACCGTGATAGTATAATATATCGTACCCTGGATATATATATATAAAATAGAAATACATAGGTTAAACTTATATTATAGCCCATACTAACGGTATAACACCTATTAGTTTAATATATCGTACCCTGAATATATATATATATAAAATAGAAATACATAGGTTAAACTTATATTATAGCCCATACTAACGGTATAACACCTATTAGTTTAATATATCACCGATATACTGATATAGGCCCTAGTACATAATGGTACAGTATTGGCATTATATATCGCAGCCCTTCTAGCCTATATTACCAGAAGGTAAAGAAATAAAAATAAATCAAGACTTAGCCAATAATAGAAAAATAAACCAAAATGCAACTTCAAATTTTCCGGACTAACAGCATATTCACTTGTTACTGTTATAATAGTAAATGAGTAAGACTACAATAGAAAAATAAATGGACTGACAGACATGCAGATTTATACCAGTATGTAGAGATTTTAATGTTTGGGGAAAGCATCAACGTCGAAATACAGCTCGGAACATTCATTATAGCAGTATGTTAGCTAAACCCAAGAAATTGGTGGGTCATACCAATTTAACAAAAAAACCAGTAAGATTGCTCCTGTTCCTTTGGTAACCTGTTCCTGTTCCCTTCATTGACCATATGGGATGGACTGACTTGGAGGGCACGAATAGCCACAACATCAGAATCCGAACATATCTTCTTTGGTATCGATTTCTCCGCGGTGCAAACAAATACAGATCCATTGCGTGTGAAGTAAGAGAATATTAACTTAGCCCGATGTAATTCGCGCATGCGGGTAATTAATTTCGAGCCCGTGGGGGTAAGATGTTCCATAATCGATAAAGGACGCTTCAACTTTTTCTTATTAACCAAGGCAGTTATACGAGCGCTGTGGCCGTAGAACCGAATAATTAATAGACGAGGTTTTGGTGGTTCGCTTGTTAAAGAAGACGAATGCGTGGCCAAGGGACCAGTTGGCTTCGATGTTTTACCTAACCTGTGGTACAAATCAACGTCACTAATCGAGAGGTTTGGAGGGGATAGCACTTCTGAGATAAGCTGATGACGCTCTTCGTCGGGGCTGACCACCTCTGGAAGGTTATGAACAAGTATGTTGTGGCGTCGTTGATAAGAGGTAAGCTCTTCGTTATCGTGATGGAGTTCCGCCTGTTGTCTCTGTATTGTTGTATTGGTCTCGGTAATTACTCGATTGTTGGTTTCGAGATTATGCAATCTCGAACAAACTGCAAAGATTTCAGATGTCAGACTGGCCCTGTTGTAGATCGTCAAGACGGGCGAGGATTTCCTCGCCCACATCTTTCCACGTAGGCATAACTAGGCCTTTCTGCCTTTTCCACCCTGGCAGATTCAGCCTACAGAAGTCGAGAAGAGTAGGTCAGTCACTGATTGTAGGTTGATTGGCAGACTACAATTTGAAAATTCCCAGTTCCGGAGGTCCCACGAATTACTGGTATCAGGCGAGTACAGAGTACTTGATTAAAGTCAGCGTTCAGGATTTCAGTGATAGCTGGATACAGGGATAGGAGGTAGATGGAGCTGTAAACAGGTAGAGTGGTTTATGGCTCAGGCAGTGGGCAGGATCATGGCAATATGGATGCGTATCTCAATAATTAAAGAGTTCAAAATGGGGCCATTAGGCCTAATTCAGTACCGGTATTTGCAACACAACAGCAGACAATCAGAGCACACACATACTGCAGTACTGCTGACAGTTGTGCTTACCACGTGCTTCCCTCCCCACTATTGGCTAATATACTAATTGTCACTTTGGCACTCCCTACGGTTGTTTCCCCTCCGCTGCTAGCCTCTACTAGCTGTCTTCCCTCCGAGGTGGTTTGACCTCTCACCTTTCTCTGTGGCTTGTGTCGCCCCCCCCCCCCCCAATGTTGGTTATAATACGAGATTAATATTGGTAATCTCGTATCCCCAACATATTGCGAAAATGCCACTAGTCCCATTTTCTGGTGGGTAATGAAGTGGAATTGAATCCGCTTACACTCCCACCATGCTATCTTCCCGGTGAGAAGATAGCACCAACCTTAAGTGCGCTTCAATTTTGCTGGAACCCAATCTACTATTGGGTGTGGGGTGGAGTTCTTTTCTCGGGGTCGGCTTTCCTGGCCGCCCCCCTGGGTATGTTATTGCTACCCCTCCTTGGTGCAATCACGAGCTATGTTGCACCAAGGTATCTGACGTCTCTGTTCAAGACAATTGTGGACTCTCTTCACACAATTTTCTGAATCCTCTCCCTAATCCCACTCTGATCTCACTCTCAGACCCCTCTGTCCCTTACACTATTTCGCATGGACCCCGTTGTCCCTTACTCTTTCTCCTACTGCTCGCTCCCCACACTTGAATTGCACTCCTATAATTTCTACGCACGTCAACACCTCCTCTCCATACTTACCTCATATTCCCTACTCAACCCACATTTGTTTTACTCCACTCACCCCTGACGAGCCTCACCCTCCCCTCTTGTGCCGTCGCACTCAAGAAGTGTGATTCGTCTAGTGTCCTGTCCTCCTGTCATAGTCAATTGGTCCCCAGTCCCAGTAGCTAGTTGGAAAAAGTTTATATATGACTATAGTACTTAGTTTGATTATGTTCATTCTGATTATATTGATTATTACATACGTACATACTAATTGCACTTAATTACTTTTGCACTTAGGAGTTCGTATAATTCCCACATGTGGTGCCTTCCAGGCACGCCCACATCCCCCCCTCTGAGTCCTAGTTCGCTCCTCCCGTCTTTGGGAACCATCTCAGTTCTTTCCCCCTGTCATCGTCTTGTCTCGGCCGCTTCCTTCCCTCTGGCTTGTCCTCTCTGAGACTCCTCATTCTCGCCATTACCGCCTTACTAATTCCCGTGGTCGATTCTTTGGGTGCTGGTGTTATCAACTCCCAGTAACGCTTTGCAGGTGGCCCTTCCAAATGCCCCTCCTGCTTCCCCCTGGTAGCGTCCGACAAGATCATTTTCATGGTTTGCGGCACGTGCTCCGCCAGAAAATCCCTGAACTCGCCTCTGTTTTCTGGCGTCCACCTGTCCAAGTACCTCTGTGTGTTGATGACTCCTCCATACGACGCCGCTGTCGCTACCTCTTGGTATATGAATGGCAGTCTCCTCTTGATAATTTCCAGATGGGCTTTCTGGTTGATGTTGAAGAAACCCCACCGGAACTCCTGGGCCCTCATCCTCTGTCGCATCATAATGCCGACGTCGGCCCACTCCTCGAAGATCTTAAACTTCTCCTCATCGTCCATCCAGTCGCACTGGCGCCCATAGTGCCCTCGGAAGTTACACTTTGAGCATCGGTTGTGCAGCCTCGGACATGCTCCCATCCTATGGCTCGACTCGCAGCAGTAGAGGCAACTCGTCCCCTTCTGAAATCGATACAAACAGCTCTTTTCCTGGTGAGTCAGTCTCCCACAGTAATCACAGCCGTGTATCAACGCATCCCGTCCCAAGTCGTCTTTTGCCCCGAGTGGTCTTCTAGCTCTGTGGAGGCGTTGGTAGGCAAACTTCTGGATATTAACGTCTCTATCCATATCTACGTCCTCCTCCCACCTTGGCATCGTCTCCCCAAACACTACCCGTGGTGCCATTCCCGGTTGCTCGCCCAACCTGATGATGCTCCCCGCGAAATCCATCGCCGGTTCCTCGAGCACCCAGGTCCGCTTGCCGTGTTTATCCCAGAAGGCCCTCGCCCCACTGGCCGTCACCACTCTCCCGCCCACCCAGTCCGTATCTGAGTAGCCGATCCTCTCGATGGGCGGCATCTCCCCGAACTCGTCGTTATCTTCCTCCGTCGCTGGGAATGGATCCAGACCCGGTATCCCGGTAGACCCACTGTGCCCCTTTCTGCCTTGGCTTATACCCGTAACTCTCCACCCTTCCTGTTCCCTTAGTCTCTTTCTCATGAAATCGACCTCAGAGCCCGCTGGCATGGGCATCACTTGCAATCCCGATATCGACTGTTTCGGCGATTCTTCCGTCCATCCTAGCACCTCCCCCAGAAACTCGCCTGAGCTTCCTGATCCCCACCTCAGCTCGTCCAAGTTCTGGGCCTCGAACCCATAATCCTCTCCCTTAACCTCCGCCTCTCTCTCATCTGCCTCCCTCCTTTCTCGCCTGGCAACTTCTTCCAGTCACTTCTCCTCAGGTCTATCTGCTTCCAGCTTCTCCCATCTCTTGTATGGTGTATCCACCTCCCTGTCTACTAGGTGCCGGCTGTTGTAGTACACAGACTCGCCCTTCAGCCCCGGGTGGTCTACCAGACCTTCGAAGGCCACCTTAAAGGCTCTTCTGTAGTTTAGAGGTGATCCTAATAGCAGAAATGCCGTCAGCTCTCTTCCGATAACCACAGCCATGAATAGGTTTAGTAAACCTATCATTATCCAATCCTCCTGTAGGATATATCTCTTCTGATATAACTTTATCGCTCCTCTCCGGAACTGATACACGTCCTGTTTCCCTGGCCTTGCTCCCCCCTTGAGTGAGTTCGCTAGCTCCGCTCCGTACTCCTCCCGGAACTTACCCCAGTCCATCGGCTTGTGGCAGACGAGCCCCATGAGCTGACCCATCGCCACTGCTCCGCAATGTCCTGTGTTATCTACTAATCCCAACCCGTCTGGCCCTGTCATGGCCATATAGACCGCTTGTATGTCCAGGAGGTTGGGGGTCTCTGGTCCGACGATCCTCTCCGCATCGTCGTGGAATGCTGATCCCACCTTCACTGTTGTCTTCTCCCTTACTAGGTCTTGCACCACCCTTGGCAACTGGTTTAACTTCGGCCCGCTCTTCTTCCTGTACGTTCCTAGATCGAATAGGAATATGTCTCCATTTGGTGCAGCCAAATGCAGTAGTATGGTTCTAGCCGATCCCGCCGACCCTCTTCTCGAACCCTCGTCGTCCTCCACAGTCCCCTCGTCGTCCAGGACCATGTATCCGCCCTTATTCACAGACTCTACAAACCTCCTTCAGTCCTTTCTCGGTGGTACCCTCGGATACTTTGGTATCCCAAACTTCGCTTCGTCCCCTTTCACTATGTAGCGAAAATGCTCGAGGATCGCGTTGTCCAGCGACGGTGTCCCATAGGTCCCGACCAGTCGTCTCTCGTGCATCTCCCTGAAGTGGTCCTGCAGCGCTTGCGCTTTGTGACCCTTCGCTAGCGGCTCGTAGTATCCCCTCGTCTTCTCCTCCGGATGCCTTTGCGTGAAGTCCACTAGTATCTCCTTTCCACTCCTCTCTGTCTTTCTCTTCTTAACTAGTCTCTCCGCCATTACGAACCTCTCGCTCGCTCACCCGCTTGGTGGTGCCTTACCAAGGCTCAAGTAGATGAGTGACGTTTAGTAAGATTGTGTGTACTAGTTCAGTAATGGCCTATCTCTCTCAAACCTTACTTTTTGTACTATATTTTACCTATGCATCCCCAAAGTGCCAATTTTTTCTAAATTTCCTAAATCTGTCAGTTACTTTTATTATGTTCTAGAATCGTTTACTTACTGTTACCATAATTTGTCAGATTTACTTCTAATACTATTTTATTTTTTTTATTAGTATGCTATTATCGCTTATGGTGGGTTATTTTACTTAGATAACCCCTATAGTTTGTATACAGGGTAGACTAGCTATTCTCTACTGTGCTAGTTTGTAACAGGTAGCCTCCTGGCCCTGTATCAAACACCCTAAACTTACTCTATGGGCCGTGCAGAGCAGTAGTCTGTCTCGTGCGGCCTACACGGTCTATCCTGCTGTACACACGTGCCCCCCTCTCTCTTTCATGGCGCTCTCTATGCCCACAACCTCTACGGTACTACGTACCCTACTATTATTCTTATGGTATATCCATATACCATACTCTCTACTCTCTTACTAGTAACTTTTACTCTCCCTACTAACTCTAACTTCTAACTCTAACGGTACTATGTACCCTCCTACTCTCGTGGTATGTTTATATACCACACTCCCTATACTTCTAACTCCTACCAGCGGTACTGTGTACCCTGCCACTACTCTCACGGTATGTCAATATACCACACTCCCTATTCTTCTAACTCCTACCAGTGGTACTATGTACCCTGCCACTACTCTCGTGGTATGTCAATATACCACACTCCCTATACTTCTAACTCCTACCAGCGGTACTATTTACCCTGCCCTTACTCTTGTGGTATGTCAATATACCACACTCCCTATACTTCTAACTCCTACCAGCGGTACTATGTACCCTACTACTCTCGTGGTACGTCAATGTACCACACTCCCTAACTTCTGCCTACGGTACTATGTACCCTACTACTCTTGTGGTATGTCAATGTACCACACTCCCTAACTTCTGCCTATGGTACTATGTACCCTACTACTCTCGTGGTATGTCAATGTATCACACTCCCTAAGTTCTGCCTACGGTACTATGTACCCTACTACTCTCGTGGTACGTCAAAGTACCACACTCTCTAACTTCTAACTACTTACTTAGTGCTACGTACTATCTACTACTATTACTTTCTAACTTTCTACTATCTCACTTCTTAATTTTATTATTTTATTATTTTTTTTATATTTGTGTGGGAAGGGCGTCTCGCCCTCATTCAGTCCAACATTTTGGACAACTAAACTCAATGGTGCCCCTTCCAATAGGCAGCACTTTCCTACAGCCCTCCTGCAGGTCTTCCTATCTTTCTTCCAATTCTCACTTCTATGGATCTGACTCTTCCATCTTCGCCCCCATTTAGTCCAACTTATTGGACGACTCAATAACCTAAGGGTGATTCTTCCAGCAGGCAGTCCTCCAATTCTTCGCCCCACCTCTCCTTGTCAATTCCAACTCTCTTGGAACTGACCTTCCCTTCTCTTCCATCCTTAAATCGGGTCTTTCTGTCATGTAGCGTCGTCATTCTCTCTCCCTCTGGATCTCGGGGCATTCCTCCTTCACTCATCATCCTTTCGCCGTCTTTTGGCAGTCACAGTTTTAGTTGGCAGGTGGCAGTTAATGACTGTGACGGGATCAGAGATCCCTCCCGACTGGGTTAGAAATGTACGCGTCACCGTTCTGCTGGGGGATCGTGCTAGTAGCTTTGGCCGAGGCCGTTGGGGAAAAACAGTAAGAGTTTCTGTTGTCTCTCGATATTAATTAATATGGATGATAATAGCACGCCAGTAGATAATAAGCAGAAAATACAAGTTAATTGTTACCAGTATGGCAGTGGAGGTGATTAACCCTTTGAGCCCTAAGGACGTATATATACATCCTCAACAGTGTCCTAAGGGCGTATATATACGTCCTGGTGTTAATTGCTGCCAATGGGGATGATTCGAGTTTAGGTTCTTCTAGCAGTGTTTATCCATCGCTTAGGACACTTTACTACCCGTTTTAGTTAAAAAAAAATGATCTGGAGTTTGAGTTAGAGGTTGGAATTCAACCAATCAGTGATGAGCTCCTTTTCAGAGAAAGCAGGCTGCATATTGAAAGCAGATTGATTGTACCTTGTACAGTAGGATATGGCAGAGGTTTGAATGAGTAGCCCTTGAGAATTCCAACCAATCAGAGTTTATTTCCCTGTCAAGCTTTCCACTGTAATAATCTACTTTGTAAATAAATAAATACATGACTGAAAAGTGAAAAGTGAAAACCTGGTATTCTTCATATTGGTGAATTACGTAATTGTATTTCGTAAATAGAATAATGGGTATGATGATTGTTCCTGTACTAGTTCCTTCCATCTTCGCCCCCATTTAGTCCAACTTATTGGACGACTCAATAACCTAAGGGTGATTCTTCCAGCAGGCAACTCTCCCACTGCCCCCCCCCCCCCTGTAGGTCCTCCAATTCTTCGCCCCACCTCTCCTTGTCAATTCCAACTCTCTTGGAACTGACCTTCCCTTCTCTTCCATCCTTAAATCGGGTCTTTCTGTCATGTCACTGGTTTCCTCGTGGTCGTCCCCTGGCGGCAAAGTGCCACCCTTCATCTTGTCGTTTGGCGGTAGAATGCCGCCCCTCATGTCATCCTTATTGGTACATGCCACCCCTGCTGGCCTCCCCCTTAATATGTGTGCCAGCATTGAAGCCCTCGATGACCCCCGGTCGTCCTTAGGTATGCATGATGGCTTACCATTTAATGTCCCCTCGCACTCTGCCAGCCCCGTGTGCGTGTGCAACACGCCTCCACCTACTTTCCTGCCTCCTTTGTACCACGTTTCATCATTGGCTTCTCTGACCCTGGTCTAATCTTCCCACATCCTCTCCCTTTCTACCTTGTCTTCTTACTCGACCTCCCACTTTTCGGTATGCCTCTCAACCGGACCGGCGTCTCCTCCGGACACTCCTCCAGATATCTCACCGTCCACTCTTCTACACTCTCATACCGATACTTGCCAGGAACATCCTTGTTCCATCCCATTGCCTCTAGGTCTTCAGCGTCGAACCCATTCTCCTCCACCTACTCTCTTGGTGTTGCTTCCCCTCCTCATTCATCTACCCATGGTATTTCTCTGGAACTATCCTCTATCCTTTCACCACGCTCCACTATGCGTGGTTCCAGATCCATACCCAACTCCTGGTATCCTTCCCCGGGCCGCTTCTCACATGGGACTTCCCCATCGCCCATCTTTGGTTTCTCTTCTACGTCCTCAACACTGCTAGACAGCATGCACCCTGAAGTCTCGGACACACCAAACGGTGTCCTCGTCTTAATTGGGCCAGTGAGCGTCCATCCAAATGGTGTGAGAATGGCCATCAGGTCTCGCTCCCTGTTGTTGCCGAATATGGTCCTAAGTCTCTAGTGGGCTGTCGGACAATCCACACTGACTATGATAGATACCTTCGGGACGTCCACTTCTGGTATTGAGAAATTGATATCGTCCAGGAACTGGTATTGCTCGACCTCGATCTTAGTGGGTCTCCTGGCATTTATATTAATCGATTCTATAATCTGAATGGGGTCGATGGTCGCCTCATAGTCACATCCCGGTGCTATTGCTGATATCTCGCACCATCCCGTCCTCATCTCCAGGACCTCATCCTTGCTGGAGATAGTAGTTACCGCCATCCTGCTCGGCCTCATCTGTAACCTTATCTCCTCGGCCACCCAATTCTCCACCAATGTGAAGGCTGCTCCGCTGTCGACCAGCATCAACGTCGTAACTGATCGACCGCTCTCTCCCATCACCCTCACCGGTAACACCCCAAGTAGTACCGTTCCCCTTCTCTTCGCTCCTACGGTGCTTGTCACCATCATTTGGCCTTTGCCTTGACCGAATTTTATTGGTGTCTCCTTGCATTGCTCAGCCTTGTGTCCGCCCACCACACATCGGTGACAGATTCCACTCTTGTTCGCGTACTCTACCTGGTCTTGTTTGGGTAACACTTGCCAATACTTGCAGTTCATGGTCTGATGGAGAGCGTTCGAATGTAGTTGGCATTTGTTTCTCGGATTATAGCCTTCCCTATACAGGGCGCTGCGTATCACACGTATATTCATACTTATAGCTCTCTACTGTTTTTATTATTTGGGTTTTGTTTGCGCTTTTAAGACCTTTGACAGTTTAACCTGCCAAATTAGGATGTCTTTTAGATGATATATAGTCTTTAGCCTATGACGAGTATTTGATACACTACATTAGCCGAAGCCAGTCTATGCGCAATCATTCACCCGCTGGATATACCCGGGAGACTGAATTCGGAAGCTTAATGATTGATGGTGTAAGCCTACTGTATTATTCGACTGATCGTAATATATAATCTCTGACAAATATTATTCACTTTCGGGAAATATTAACAGTTCCTTTAGGACGTGGCGCTCTAAATATGTAAACAGAGTTATGACTTAAACTAGACACAACGAAAAGGCTATAGATTCACGTATATGGCACATTCTTTAGGAGATGTTTTGTTATCAGTTACAATCATACACAATGCTGCACAATACTGCACATTAATCTGCCGACCTTCACTAAATTTAGTCACGTATAAAGAGAGCAACATACAATTTATGTCGGGCCTATGAAATAGCATTAGATTCACTTCAAACCACTTAACATAGGTCGCAATCGTTTATCTGTAACCGGTCTCTCTAACCTTTAGTATATCAAGAAGGTTGGGTGTCTGACTATTGATCAGTATTCCAAATATAATCTTCCATCAACAAATATAATGAATAACCGACAGCAAAAGCAGTAATGTTAAGTAAGATATGCATGATATGTTTAGGTAAGATCGTAATTAACTCGATAACAGATATACGTTCTATAATTAAGCCTACTAATGTTAAGCTAAAGACTGAAACACGGAGGTGCCAAAAGCCGGTGTTCTTAGGCTCTGGGCAAAAACATAACACTGAATTCCTGAGTTTCTGTATCCACCTCCAACACAGAGACAAAAAACGCTCTGATTGGTCAACCGAACAACGAGAGAACAAAGAAACAAAGAAATGTCGACGTGGCAATATCAGCTGTTAGCCGTCGTCATGGTAGCGACACTGTTTTCAAGAGTATCTAGCTTATTGCGTCACGAAATTGCGGATTATGTCCTCTAAAGTACAAATACAGAAGAAATGGCTTTTATGTCCTCTAAAACACCAGTACAGCAAGGACACGGCCTTTTTATGCCTGGTAAAACAACCACAGAGTACTTTACGGGGAAAATAATCGGCTAATTACGCAAAAGCTTTTACAGGTTTGGCCAACTGGGCGTGTTGGGGTTATATTTATTTGTGTTATTTTGTCCCTGTCCATGCCATGGTGTGGCCCTACCTCTAAGTTTCTCTCCATTAGATAGCACAGAGTTCTGTATGTTATCTTTATAATATTCATTAAAAGGTAACCATTTCATCTCATCTCCATTGAACTTGACTATCTCTCCCACCTTTACCGCTTGCCGGGCTTCGGTTCTAGCCATTTGACGCGTAAAACTTTCTTGGGCCATCGTGTTATTTAATATCGAGTTATCGGTATATAAATTTCTCGGATTATGATCAGGTCTATAGGGAATGTCATTATCAACAGGTCTATAATTACCCTTAATAGGGTTCACTATAGGAGTTTCTACTTCGCTAGCAGTATAGATGCGTGTAGGCTCCACACCTTGCGCATGAGATACTTCAGACCTAACAGGTTGACACATTGTTACAGGGGGTGGTGGTATACCCTTTTGTAAATTGACTAATTTATCGCGTTCTAGCGCGATACTTTGCTGCACTTCTTGCAACTCTAACCTACTTTCCCTTACTGTGCCCTTGAATTGCTGAACGGTCTCCTGCATCTGCCCGAGCAGGAGATCCATCCCCCGCCGTCTCTCATCCACCCATTCGACCGCCGAAGCGGGAGTCGCCAACATTGTAGCGGGCGGACGAGGGACAACGGGCGACAAATCATGAATATTTCGCTCGGAGTCCAGGGCATGAACTGTCTCATGGGCTGTTCTGCTGGGCACAGGTAGCTTGGTACTGTGCAAAGGGAATTTAGAGGTAGGTTCAGGGAGCACAGGTGTCTCTATCACCGAAGGGGTGATTTCAAGAACAGGCCTAATTATTTCAGGCTCATCTACTATAGTAGGGAGTCTTTCTATTGTAATTATTTGGTCTGTGAGTTCTGTACTACCTAAGTTGGTGTTATTTAGTTGCCTTCTAACAGCTGGAGGCAAATCAGGCAATTTCTGACGGTGGGATGTTCTTTTACGTCTGCTTAGACGAGATCTATTTCCTTTGCCTTCAGTATCGGTGGTATCGCCTTCCTCAGATGATGTATATCCCTGTCTTTTGGGAGTAGATCGATTCATCATCTGCATATTACTAGCTGTTAACTGTTTATTTATGCAGTCTTGATTCTCCTGAATATTTTCCAGTTCTAATTGGGCGATCTCTTCAGCCGCTATCCGTTCTGCTTCTGCCGCTGCCATTGCCGCTTTTCTTTCAATTTCGGCTGCTTTTCTTTTCGCTTCTGCCTCTGCCGCTGCCGCTGCCGCTGCCGCTTTTCTTTCCATTTCGGCTGCTTTACTTTCCTCTTCGGCTGCTTTTCTTTCCGCTTCTGCAGCTGCTACTGCTGCTTTCTTTCTGTCTTCTATACGTTTTTTCTTTACTTGTTCTTCTTGGACTCTTGTGATGCGGAGTTGTTCATCAAATTTAGCTTGATTCGCAGCTCTCATATCCACATCAATTGCGTCCAACACAAGCTTGGTTCCTTCACTATTAGGACTAAGTCCTTCTAACCTTCTCCTCAACTCTTCATCACCTAAAAAACGTTGATAGTCTGACAGATAGATGTCAATGGCATCCCTCTTATGCGGCTTCTCTGCCGTCGCTTCACTTTCCACTTGGGAAAAAGTAGCGTCTGTTGATTCTTCATAGGTTGGCCGCTCATCATAAACCTTATCCGCCATCTTCGCTCCGCGTTCGGGCGTCCGCTCATCAGTATCCGAACTACTGGAGCTATCGGGCCGCTGAAAACTAGGTTCTTGGCTAGGATGTTGCTGCTGTTTGACAGCTGCTTCTTGATCCCGCTTGACTTGGGCCGGAGTGCCGATGATAGACCTACGGTGTTCTACTAGCCTAGGGTCTGACACTACTTCTGTAGGGATGGCCTTTCTTACAGCAGGAGGTGACTTAGACTTGGATCTAGGATGTTCTATACTTGGATCTGGGTCACTGATCTTTTTAAGACACTGTCTAACAGTCATTCTAACACTATCTAGGAGACTATCCGACAGTGATTGGGTTGTGTCAGACATGTTTGTTTACACAGTTGAATGCCTACGGCTATAAATACAGTTAAAGCAAGTCTAGTAATTCAGTATCACTGTTATCCTAATAATTAATTACCGATACTGCTACTCAGTGGAGCGTGATATATATATAATATATTAGAATACCGGTATGCTTATAGTATATATAAGTATTATTACAGACTAGGTTTGTCACAGAATGCCGGTAGGTACTTTCAGCACAAATATATAAAAATATATAATAGGCCTATCGTGAATACCGGTATGCAGTTTACACTTATAGTATATATAAGTATAATTATTACAGACTAGAATTAATTACAGAATACCGTTATGAATTCAGCCTAAATTTATAGAAATAAATATAATAAGCCTATGGTAAATACCGATATGTCAATTATTTTAGAATAATTGAATTTCTGAATATTTTAGGGTTACTTGGTTACTTTAACTTACTTTATTACCGTTATTTAAGCAGTAGTCCAACTGATATTGAGACCTAGTTGTATAACAGGCCTACTATTTTATTAATAGATTTAGTGGATTTATATGTACCCATATGAGGGGTTTTGTTACAATATTGAAATAGATGTTACTATTTCTGGGAAGTAATCACTACACAAAAGCTGTGCGCTCTCAGTGAAGTGCTACTCATTAGACACTAAAACAAATAATTCTAATTTACCTAAGTTACTTAATACTACAAATTACGTACAATTCGGGTTGAGATTACAATCTCTAAATAAACACAAAAAATTTAATTACAAATACAAATTTTTAGGGTAATTTTACAAGAAGTCTACTAACCAGCCTAACAAAGGGTTAGAATATCTGATTATTACAACGGACAGGTTACTACGGTATTTGAAAATAATAAGTAGTAGTAAATATACTGCGTTGTCCAGATAGGAAAATACCACCGCCTGACGACCTATAACCGTATCGCTATAGGTACTACGTTATGTATCACGGAGTGTTCCTACCTAGAGATTAATTACCGCGGTCTACCAGAACCAACGTGCCTATTAACCACTTTACAACACAAATATACTGCCTACACACTAATTGCTTTCGGAAAGCACTGTACACTAAACCCTAAATTAGGTACAAGTACTTGTACAACATAATAATTAGTAGTTAAAAATACTTGAACAGCTAAAAGAACCACGGTATCTGCCGGAGTGACTAAAGCATAAAATCTCCAGTCTTTACCTACGCCGAGCAGCCCTGATGTAGTACCGGGGTTAGTTTAACTATAACGGTATGTATAACAAACACAATTACTGTAGGAATAAACTTGGGGAATGAATGTTGCGAATAATAGCATAAACTCTGAATAATAAATATTACGCTACGCGTACAAACTACTCAAACAAAATGCAGACCAAATACTGACAGGCTACTATCAAGCCTAAACAAACTACGGTATATGCAGACTCCGAAATGATTAGTTAGTATGCGTTCTAACCCAGTAGTACGACTTATTCTTTCACAGGGGGTTTACCTCACAGCACTTGAAGCCCCTACGTTCCCAACTAGCACTTGATCGGACAGATGCTCTACACACACCGAAATTTCCTCAAACCCAACAACAGTCAGACAACTATCCAGCCTACAAATTATCTAAATAAAATTATACGCTACCCGTACAGACTACACAAACAAAGTACAGACCAAACGCTGGCAGACTACTATCAAGCCTAAATAAACTACAGTATGTGCAGATTCCAAAATGGTTAGTTAGTATGCGTTCCAACATGGTAGTACGACTTATTCCTTAGGTGGGGATTGACCTTACAGCTCTGGCTGCCCCTACTTCCTAACCGTACTTTATCGGACAGACTCTACACACACTGCAATCCGTTCAGACCCAACAACAGCCAGACAACAACAGTCCAGCCTACAATTGTCTGTATAGACTGAGCAAGCTTACACGCCTTCTGCTCAATACTGGCCTACAAATAAATAAAACTGACAGAAATAAGTAAAATCTCAATAAAAAACCAGGGCTGCAGTCCCTGATTAATTATTAAGGCCTACCGGTATATAATTATCAAAATCGAATAATACTGCTGTACCTGTACTGTAAGTACCGGTTCGGGTGATCCGGCAGTCAGGCCTACAGATTACCGGTCGACCGGTACTTTCGACTAGATTGCTTACACCGCAATCCAGAAGCATATATCTGTTAGTGTAGCGACACTGTTTTCAAGAGTATCTAGCTTATTGCGTCACGAAATTGCGGATTATGTCCTCTAAAGTACAAATACAGAAGAAATGGCTTTTATGTCCTCTAAAACACCAGTACAGCAAGGACACGGCCTTTTTATGCCTGGTAAACCAACCACAGAGTACTTTACGGGGAAAATAATCGGCTAATTACGCAAAAGCTTTTACAGGTTTGGCCAACTGGGCGTGTTGGGGTTATATTTATTTGTGTTATTTTGTCCCTGTCCATGCCATGGTGTGGCCCTACCCCCGGCTATCTGTGGACTGGCAGTCCCCTGCGTCGTTGCGTATAGTAGCGATTGTCTCAGCTTTGGTAATGCATTTGCCGCACTATGTTCTGGTTTCGGCCTGTTATATTCAGTCTTTGGCGCCCTCGCCAGACTATCCTCGCTGTAGACTGGGTCCGTGATCAGCTCTGCTTCATAATTGAGGAAGTTCGACATTTCCTCTAGGCCCGGTTCCGCACCTTTCTTCTCCCGGGTGGAGAAGGCGATCTTCCACCCTTTGTTCCTTAGCCAGATTGGCAGTGCCTGCGCTATCATGGTGATGTTATTCGACGCGTTGAGTTCATATGGCACATCCAATGTCTTTAGCACGATCAGCGCCTTCTTGACCTTATTTGCGAAAGTCTTTATACTAACAGGGTTATCCTGTAGGCCACCTGATGTTATTCCCCTCAAGGTCTGCCGGATGATCTTGGCAGGGTGTCTGTATTCCCTGTCTAGGGCCCGCCATGCAGTCGTGAATCCGCCCTCGATACCTTGATACTGCCTTACGATATCGTATGCTGGGCCCCCTATGTAGACTTGTAAATATTTTAGGCACTCCGCCTGCGTCAGATGTGTACTTAATATTTCATTACTGTACATGCATTGGAATTGCATGTATTCTTCCGGTCTGCTTCCATCGAATTTAAACGGCTCTACTGGTGGCAGCTCGATCCTGGTCTTAAGTGCATCAATGAGTGTTGCCATTCCCATCGCGTGTGCTTCAAATGGGTTCGATGGATGGTGTACAGACTCTCCTGTTGTTGGGTGCGGGCCGCCCGTCAGGCTTGTCGACCTTTTCTGTGTCGGATATATCATTGGGGGTAACGGTCCCCTCCATATCTCCGTATCGCACGATCTACTCTGGTCCAAGGGGTTCGGGGTTGGGGTTTTTATTCTCGGCTGAGTGTATTGCTGATATTGTAATGGGGGAATGTCACCCTGCCCCCCCCCCCCCCCTCCCCACCAGTGTTATGTTTGATACTGGGGTTGATGTTAATATATTGGGGCCCACACACCTAACGGCGATAATTCCCCCCTCCCCTGGGTATATGATATATCCCTGCATATTATAGTCATACTGGTGTGCAGGTACCGGTACAGGCCTATCCACTTCTTGCCTACCTACTGGTATGTACGCCGCGACTTCCAGATCTAATCCCGTTGTTCGCGCTACCCTATCGCCTACACTATCTCTTCCAGCATGCCCTATAGTATGTGCAGTAAGGCCTACAGTATGTCCTGCAGTCTGCCTGTGTCCTTCCGGACCGAAGTTTAATCTTCTCGAATATTCCAAGAATTCCTCCCCTCGACAACCGTACTCTTGATTGGCAACTATATCCCGTCGGGAAGTTTCTCTTCGATCCTCTCTCCTGTCCTCGTCCCCGTACCGGTACATCCTGTACCCTTCTCCCGGTGTATGGTATATCTCATCAGGCTGCGTCTCTCCGGGGCGATGGCAATCTCCCAGAGTTCGACCCCACTGACTCTCTAACTCATCTCTGCTACCGACGGTTCGCTGTCCGTCCTCGCTCTCCGGTTGCTCGCAGCAACGCTTCTTCTATTCTCTTCACTTCTTCTCTCTTCAGTATAGCGATCCCTCTCATGAGATCTCTCTTCGACCTCCCGGTTAAACTCCACTGTCCTTCTTCCGTCTTCCGACTGGGCTCGACGTCTTGTCGCTCGCCCGCTCACGACGCCAACCTCCCTCTCTCTACCCAGTTGGACGCTCCTGGGGATATTCACAATCTCCCTACTATTATCCGTTGTCGGGTGCCGTGGTTCACCTAACTCGCCCCGCGCACTATCTGCCGACACCTGTGGGGCATTCTCTGCCCCCTCCCCCTCTCGCCACTAATCTCTCATGGTGGGGTGCCCATAGCCCCCCCCCCCCCCCCCCATTCGCCACTTCTTACTTCACTACCTCCGCTTCTACACCCCTCTCTAGTCGATGCACTATCTCTACTCCGGCTGGGTCTGCTCACCCCCGCCTCTCCCTGTGCGACTGCGTGGCCTTGCAGGCTCCCGTCGGGTTGACTCACCCCCACTGCTCCCTGCCTAACTACGTGGCCTTGCAGGCTCTCCCTGGTCGGATCACCTGTGTCCCCTACATTCATATTAATAGCACCGTTATCAATAATATTGTTATCTAAATTATTTAAATTATTTTGTTCAGAGTTATGGCTATTATTTGGAATATTTTGTATATTTAAATTAGAATTATTTGGATTATTTTGTTCGTTTAAATTAATATTATTTGGATTATTTTGTACGTTTAAATTGGTATTATTTGGATTATTTTATACGTTTAAATTGGTATTATTTGGATTATTTTGCACATTTGAATCAAAATTATTATTACCGGGTAAAATATTATTTCCTGCAACAAGGGTTTGATTAGGGTTGTCTACTACGGTACTATTAATATTAATTCCTTCTAACGTATTATTATTACCCCCCCCCCCCCCCCCCGCCCGTACAGTTACACCAGTCCTGGGTCTGTCGTCCGGTCCCTGTAAGTGGGGTATTAACAAACGTTTCCATTACTTCTGGCTCCTCATAAATACTACCCGAACCAGCCTCACTCTCCGATAATCCTAACTTAGCCAGTTCTAACCGGTGCTTTTGTTTCGCCTGGTATTGCATAAGCCCCCTCAACCGGGTATGCATATCATCCCGCATACGCTTTCCCGCTCTCTCTCTCTCTCTATCCTCTCGCAAACTTTGGTTCGCTAATTCTGCCTCCCTCGCCTCCCATTCTCTACGCTCGTTCTCTATTCTCATCTCCCGCTCTTTACTCTCCTTCTCTACTCTCGCCTCTCGCTCTTCATGCTTGTTCATCTCTCTCTCTTCCCACTCTCTACAGTTTCTCACCACCCTCTCGGCCCTCTCTTTACACTCTCTCGCTAACTCTCTCTTTCTCTAATAATGCACTTCCCTCGTCCAGTTGCCTCTCCAACTCCTGCTGATCCAGCGCCACATGGTCTAGTTGACACGCCAGATCGATCTCTAACACCCTTCTTGCTTTTGCGGAGGATGTAGCAGACTTATCGGTCGTGATGGACTCCCGTCGCCTCTCTGTCCTACTAACTTTCCCCCGCTTTCTGGGGTTCTCGCTAACCTGTGTGTGACACCGAATCCTCGGGCTTAACCTCGGGTTCGCCGTCGTGCGGGTCCGCACTAACTTAATTCCACTAGCATCCACTAATTAAGGCCCTACGTACACTACTTCAGGCTGCATTACCCCGGATCGCCACAATTCAAATAGTTCCGTGGCGACCCCCCTCACTCTCTCACTCGCCAGTTCACCCTGTCCAAAACGGACTAAATAGTGAAAGTGTTTATTCGACTCACCTAGCCTCTCTCTGATGTAGTTTAGGCTGGTCTACCTTTCTCCCTTCCTTGGCCTCCTTAAGCAGTTTCTTGGTGGCGTTGTAGGCCCGTCGTAGCTGATCACTCAGCCCGACGTCCTCTTCACCGACTCTGCCTCCTCTCCTCATCCGGCGTCGTACTGGCGGCCCCACCGTCGCCGTTCCGGTGGGCCGTACGTCGCTCTCGGCCTGTGGCTGGCCGGCAACTTTGGTACTCAAACCGCCGTCGTGCGTCAACTCGTCTCTCCCTCGTGGTTGACGACCGCCCTCCGCTTGGGCTACCGGATCGTCCCTCTTCGGCGAATCTGGCGTCGCTGGCCGATACCGTCGCGTCGCGGCCTCACGGATCGTTTGGTTGGTGTCGTCTGGGGTCCGCGGCGTCGTTCTCTCTCCCTCTGGATCTCGGGGCATTCCTCCTTCACTCATCATCCTTTCGCCGTCTTTTGGCAGTCACAGTTTTAGTTGGCAGGTGGCAGTTAATGACTGTGACGGGATCAGAGATCCCTCCCGACTGGGTTAGAAATGTACGCATCACCGTTCTGCTGGGGGATCGTGCTAGTAGCTTTGGCCGAGGCCGTTGGGGAAAAACAGTAAGAGTTTCTGTTGTCTCTCGATATTAATTAATATGGATGATAATAGCACGCCAGTAGATAATAAGCAGAAAATACAAGTTAATTGTTACCGGTATGGCAGTGGAGGTGATTAACCCTTTGAGCCCTAAGGACGTATATATACATCCTCAACAGTGTCCTAAGGGCGTATATATACGTCCTGGTGTTAATTGCTGCCAATGGGGATGATTCGAGTTTAGGTTATTCTAGCAGTGTTTATCCATCGCTTAGGACACTATACTACCCGTTTTAGTTAAAAAAAAAGTGATCTGGAGTTTGAGTTAGAGGTTGGAATTCAACCAATCAGTGATGAGCTCCTTTTCAGAGAAAGCAGGCTGCATATTGAAAGCAGATTGATTGTACCTTGTACAGTAGGATATGGCAGAGGTTTGAATGAGTAGCCCTTGAGAATTCCAACCAATCAGATTTTATTTCCCTGTCAAGCTTTCCACTGTAATAATCTACTTTGTAAATAAATAAATACATGACTGAAAAGTGAAAAGTGAAAACCTGGTATTCTTCATATTGGTGAATTACGTAATTGTATTTCGTAAATAGAATAATGGGTATGATGATTGTTCCTGTACTAGCATCCTGGTGGAATATTGTGGCAATTCTGCAATAATGAAGCTATATTGCATTTTAGTATTACAATAATTATTAATTTATATTTATCATTCATTCACAGTTTATATCCAGGGCTCTATCTGCCTTGATAAATACTTTGCAGATTATCATAAATAAGTCATATAGAATATACCATTTAATTATTTAATTATTAATTACGATTATACTATTTAAAAAAGGGCCTAGAAACCAAAGGGTTAACTATAACCGGTCTGCAATGACTGAACTGAATAGCACAACTGACCGGTAAACCAGTAATTTAAGATAATATATGATTAACACAATAATTTTTATTGTCCGTTTAAATCCTTTTTTTGTCCTTTTTTTTTTTTATTTTTTTATGTCCTCCAAAAATCTAATGTTAGGTTCCATGCTACCGGTTTCTCTACTGCTGTTCTCTCAGGCTATCAGTACCGGTATTAGTATATATAGCACTATTTTGCTGTATTGTATGTACAGATGTAGGTATAAAGCAGGCATTTCTGTATTTTAGTACCGGTACCGCCACCGGTACTGCTGTAGGCCTACTGTTTAGCCTACCATTTAAATACGGTACTGGTAGGCCTACCGGCTGACCGGTTGTTTTGGTTAGAAAATCCCGCCTCTGTAAACTGTTCCTTTCCCTGATTTGGTAAAGTGGAGTGGTTCCCTACTGGAGAAAGAGCAGCCAACAATTCTTTGAGTCCCTTTCCTGATGACCTTTCTGGCCCAAACCCTGGGTCACCAGGAAGGCCAGATTGTGATGGGGAGAGGGATTCTGGAGTTGGAGGCTACTCTCATGTTCCACCCCGACCAACAAAGCCATTGGTGAATCTGAGGCAAGTCCCTAGACTAGCCTCAGTAAACACCCTAACACTCGGGTCCCCAATGCGACAAGGTGAGCTGACTGCCTTGGCAGATAAGCTTTCTCTTAGTGCAGTGGGTGTTCAAGAGCACCGAATGCAGACTGGACAGAATGATGAGGTTCTGATTAAGGGCATGGGGGGCGGTTGGCAACTCGCCCTCGCTTCAGCAGATGATAGTGGCAATGGTGGAATTGGTCTATTGATGAATCCAACTGCACATGCAGCATTGGACAAAATAGACCAAATCTATAACCGCATCATCCGTTGCCACTTCTCATGTTCTGGAAGACTGGCTAAGAAGTTTCCTAAGGTGGTTCTGATTGTGTGCTACTCTCCAACTAGTGTTGCCCCTGTAGAGGAGGTGGAAAATTTCTACCAGAATCTACAAGCAGCTACTGATGGAGTGGATCAGCATGCATTCTTAACATTCCTGGGAGACTTTAATGCAAGTCTGCATCAATCACCTACATCGCCCTGGGACTATAGCAATAGTGTTAACCGAAATTCCGTCCATCTTCAGGATTTTATCTCTGGAAATGGATTGTTTTCGGCTAGAACCCAGTTCAAGAAGCGAACTGGAAAGCTATGGACTCATAGTGGACCCAGTGGTCACAAGTCCCAGATAGACCATATCCTGTTTCGTAGGAAATACAGGAGGTCTATACAAGACTGTAATGCATTTACACTACGACCCTTCTCCAGTGATCACCGCCTTATTGTGGCCAAGGTAAGACTTAGTCTGCGTGCTAGCAGAACAACGAAATCTGCCTTGCCGCGGCATGACTGGTCCTCTCTGTTGCAACAGCCAAGTGTGGGATCCAGCTACACACTACAGCTGAGCAACAGGTATGAGGTTCTTGCCTCTGAGGCGGCAGATCACTGTGAGGGCTATACTGCCTTCACAGAGGCAGTTAAGTTAGCAGCTGCAGAAACAGTTCCTGTATACCCTCGAAACAGGAAACAGGTCCCCTGGACTGACAACAAAATTCAGAAGTGCCGAAATGACCTCTACAAGGCGCAGAAAGAGTCCCGACTCAAACAGACTACATCGGCCAAGAATGCAGTTAAGGCTGCATCTAGGTCCCTGAACAGGCAGTACTCTCTTAATTTACAGGAGCTAATAAACCAACAGGTTGATGCCATCAATGATGCTGACGACAGCAGTCAATCATCCCAGGCATGGAGATCGATCAACTTGCTTACTGGTCGAAAAAGCCAACCAACCACCAAGGTTAAGGCTGAATCACCAGCCGATCGCCTCAATGGTTGGAAGGCCCACTTTGAAAAGCTCCTCAATAATGACAGGGTATTGTCTGATAACTTTATAGAAGAAAAAGTGTGTGAGTCTGTACTCCCAGATATTCCAATTGGTGATATCTCCTTTGCAGAAGTGAAGGCTGCTGCAAGGAGCATTAAGACCAATCGTGGCAGTGGAGTAGATGGTGTTCCCCCTGAGGTCTTTAAAATACCTGAATGTTTAAAGCTCATCTATCCCATCATAGTAGACATGTACCGAACATCAAGAGTCCCACAAGAAATGAAAACAAATAAGTTGGTGCCAGTTCCCAAGAACCTAACACTCTATGGTTCTTTTCGGGGAATCTTATTGATCTCGATTGCTGCAAAGCTATACAATAGAATTCTATTAAATCGCATCAGGGATCCCATTGAGAGACTGCTCCGTGGAAATCAGAATGGGTTCCGTAAAGGTCGTGGGACCATGGAGCCCATTTTGGCACTTAGAAGGATAATTGAAGAGTTATCAAAAAAGAAAGACAGGCATCTGGCTGTTATCTTTGTTGATTTCTTCAAGGCCTTTGATTCAGTCTCTCGCTCACGTATGTTCAGCATACTTTCATTATATGGGATTCCTGATGAAATTATTGCAGCAATCAGATCAGTATACGATGGTTCGACAACATTTGTGTCTACTGTTGATGGTGACACAGAACCATTTGAAGTGTTATGGGGCGTCCTCCAAGGAGACACACTTGCACCATTCTTGTTCATTATTGTGGTTGACTATGTTCTACCCATGTCCTTAGATCATTATAATGATGATGGGGTGATGATAACTCCACCTACTGGCTCCAGAAGTCGAGGAAATCCTGCCAAGTACCTAACTGATCTAGACTTTGCTGATGACTTAGGAGTACTCTCAGAATCATTAGAGGGAGCCCAATGGCTCCTCAGCTCATTAGAACATGCTGCTTCTAGTGTTGGTCTTTTTATTAACTCCAGAAAGACCAAAATTCTGACAGTTAACTTTGAAAGTCCTCAGCAAGTCTCTGATCGGATGAGCATAAGCTCAAAGGATGGTATGCTTGAGCATGTGGACGACTTCTGTTACCTGGGATCATGGATCCGGAAGTCAGGTGAGGACCTTCGAATACGTAAGGGAAAGGCATGGGCAGCCTTAAATAGGCTTTCCAGGATTTGGAAGTCGCCGAGAATTAATCGGAAACTTAAGGTCCGATTATTTAGAGCGGCAGTAGTTCCAGTACTCCTCTATGGGAGTCCATGCTGGGCTCTAACTGCTGAAGACACCAAATCTCTGGATGGCACATTCACAAGAATGCTACGCCGGGTTCACTAACAGTCATTTAGCTTGTACGCCAATTAATTAACATAGCAAGGATGCATTGGGAAGAGTTATTCAGCTGAGACTGTAATAGCCAGCTAAACCAGTTAATGTTTTGTTTGATTACTGTCTGGGTTGTAGAGTAGAGTGATAATAAAACTTGGCAGAGAAAGTACTTCTTTGTTAGTTAGTTGCCCTTCCTATTGAATGCATTACCAGGCCATCTCTATACATTTTTCATGAGTGCCAGCTGGTGTTTTATCATTGCGCCTATTGCAATTTTCGTGTTTTGGGGCTATTTTTCGAAAGAAAACAAGTTGAGATGTTTCAATTTAAACCGCGATTTCACAATAATGCTGAATCAACATACAGCAATCGAGATCAATGAGATTCCCCGAAAAGAACCATAGAGTGTTAGGTTGCCCTTCTTGGGAACTGGCACCAACTTATTTGTTTTCATTTCTTGTGGGACTCTTGTTGTTCGGTACATGTCTACTATGATGGGATAGATGAGCTTTAAACACTGGTATTTTAAAGACCTCGGGGGGAACACCATCTACTCCACTGGCACGTTTGGTCTTAATGCTCTTTGCAGCAGCATAATGAGGATATTGTTTCCAGCTGAGTTCAAGTCTAAAAACGACATTGCTCATATCTTACTAAGATTCATAAACTACGGGCTCAGACTCACTCATTGTGACCCCCCAGTGAATAATTTAGTCCACTTTAAGTCCTTGTCTGTGAAATAGCAGTTAAAACAGGGTTTTGTGGTATACAACATTATGCGTGACTGCATTGGCTGTGTCTTTCAACGCACAATGAAGGTGGTCAGGATGGCCAACTAGGGAGGGAAGATGCGACGTAGACGTGGCCATGCGAAAAACATGGCTCATATAACCATACGCCTACCTTCTTCAGAGTCTGACCCTGACTTTTATTAATGGTGATGGTGAAGGTAGGTCATACGGGAAACTGTCTCCACGTCCATTTCAGAGGAAAATCTCCCTCGTTGGTTGTTAGTTGGATGCGGGGGATTAGGACAGCTTTGTCCCACCGCATTTCCTGCAAAATATAAAAAAATTTTATTACACAACTTTGTACTATAGTAAGAGTACTGCATATATTTTAGATACACAATGTTTTACCAGATTATTTAAAACTGAGTATACTGATAGTAAATTAATAGTACTAATAGTAAATATACTATTAGTATACTGATAGAAATAAGAGTTACATTACTTGGTATTTATAAATCATTAAAAATAAAGAAATAATTATATCCGCTTCTGGTGACATGTTTCGCATACGATTACAATTCAGTCATTTACATTAGTAGGCCCTACAATTATCATACTAACCGTTTGCAATCGTGCAATCGTGGTCGGAAATCTTATCCAGGATTAGTCTGGTCCCTTTGCGAAGGCCTTGCTTTGGATTTAGATTCCTGAGTAGGAGAACTATTCCCTCCTAAATGGGAGAAAATAAAATACGATTGAAATAATCAAATAAATTTATGGTGTTACCATAAATTTGCATTTTCATATTAAAGAAATTGTGAAGAAGAGGAAACATAATTCTGTCATTGGGCCATTTTTTGTACAACCAGTTTCAATAACAGCGAGATGCAACCATGCCATGTTCACATAGTAGTAGCAGTGGACGTTTTGGTTCCAAAATGAACGAGGTTTTTCTAACCAAGCAACATCTGGATAGCATTCTTCTTATACCAGAGATACAAAGCTGTATAGGCGAGATGAGGGGTCAGATTGTAGGTACTGTGGAGAGGATGGATTGAAAATAATTCTCATTATGCTGGGCTATTCAGCGCAGTCCTCAAATTTGTATAATATAAAAATAAAAATAAAATCAGAAATATTTTAATATTTTACTATTTTAAAATTTATTTATCATAATTAAGTTTAGCTATCTTCCAGTTTTCCATTGGTAACACATTTATTTACCGTAGGCCTATAGGGTTCCTGTGTTCTGTGGTCTGACGTCTGTTTGGGCTAGGTGGTAACAGAGTTGATGGTGCGATTAATTTAGGTCATTGGTGCAATATAGATAGGATTGGCTAATTCCCTGTCCTGCTGACAATTGTGTCAAGTATTAGCGTGCCCTGGTCCGAGACACTGAAACGCAACCATATTTTTCACAAATTTAATTATTTTTTGTCCTAGTCTTACCCTTTTCCTGGCGACAAAATGTCATATATTTTTTTATAGAATATAGGCTTAGCTATCGTGCAGTTTATTACTGGTATCTAAAGTGTATGGCGGTTAGGATTAGGGTTAGGGTTGTGATACATGCCTGTATGTTAACCATATATTTGATTTTGTTTTTGTTTGTATTTGTTTGTTTTGTTTGTATTCTTTGAAGATAAGAAGATCTATTCTGAGAAGTAATTTAGGCTAAATGTCCTGATTCTCTATTCTTTTGTAGTTTATGGGGTGTAAGACCCTTGTGTTTGTTTACCTTTAAGTTAATAGGATTTAGGATTAAAATTCTCTCATGACAAACAGCATCAAGTAGGCATGACAGCAATTGTAATTTAAATATAATTATATTTTATATGTAAATATTAGTATCTCACTTTCTCACAGGCAGCCAATTTTACATACTTAGAAAATCAATCGCAGCACTCGTAAGACCCCCCCCCCCCCCCATTCCATGTGCTCCACCTCTCTAGGGGGACAGTAGTTCACTAGCTCAGCTATCATACTGTCCTCCTGCCATATAACAATATTCGTAAATTTAAACCCTGAGAAAATAATCAAACATACTGTATAGATATTCATTGATACTGGCCATAATACAAATATTCTATGCTGCTATTATTATTTTTTCTTCTACATTCAGTAATTGCATTTGTGTTTACTTTATTGTCCATTTTCTTTTTTTGATAGAGGGTTATGGCCCCCAGCGCCAGTATATACATAACACCTCCTCTTAGTCAGGATGTCATTACATTCAATTAACAATGTCGCTCGCAAATTTATGGGAAAAAGTAAATTATGTAAGCTGTGCAGAACATGACAACAATAGTTTTGGTGTTCAGGATGAGATAATTTATTGGGTTGGTGATATATTTTGATCTTCTTGTTAACAAAGATATTATTTATAATAAAGTCAGTTATTGAATCTGGAGCTTCCTTTGGTGGAAATTAGATCTGTTACTTAAGTTTACAGTTTAACGTTACATTAGATTTAATTATAATATATAGTTAGTTTATGTAAAACTGGAAATAAGTTTTAATTAATCCATATATTTACTAGTTAGTTTGCATTAAACTGTAAACTTATTTTAATTAAACCATATATTAACAGCCTGGGCCCGCTATGCAATGTCAATGATTAATTAATTAGTCTAATTAGTCCGCCTCCTCCTGTGAGCTCTCCCTCCAAACCATTGTAGTAATTGACTGAGTGTCCTGCACACGATTGCTTGTCCCTTTTTACTTAATTTTAAATTCATTTTATATAACTAACTGATTTAGCCTACTAATGGCAGCCCTAAACATCAGCTTGAGACAACACATGACAAACGCCGAGCTTTTATGGTACAATACTACCTGTATCAACCACTCTCCATGAACACAGATTAAGATTCAGTGCACTACTGCTGGCGAAGTAAAGACAAGGTCATACCAGATCTACTTTTCTGGCAACCAACACATGGAAAGCGCAGTCGTGGACGACCAGCCATAACATATATAGATCAACTTGAAAGGGATACTGAACTTGGGAGAAACGAAATTGCGACAACTATGGAGAATCAGGAAGCCTGGAAGGATCTCATTTCCCCTGTCCGAGTTCGCTCGACTAGTAGTAGTAGTAACTGATTTTATTTCATATATTTTATTAGTTTCTGTCTATTGCTTCATGTTGTCTTTGCATTATTAATATTGAATATAAAAGTCATTAGTTCATCTGTATAAATTAGTCTAATAATAATAAAAAAAATTATATGAATTGCATGCACAATGTAGTATAAACTGAACGCGAAGGGAATGTGAAGTAATATATTTGTATATGGAGGTTGGGGATTGCAATAAAGGTCATACACACCACGAATAACAGTGACCCAACCACCTTAACAAAACACATAGGAGTAAATAAATATTCCATTACAAATCCATAAATAAATTAATTTATCTTCAATAAAATATCGAATTCGTTGATGATAAATCATAATATGAGGATGTAAAATATAATGTAATGAATAAAAATACTAAATGTATGCCATATTATATACTTTGGGCCCAGTAGCTGAGTTGATGAACTCAGCTACTGGCTGGTTGGTTATCTCCTATTGCCAATCTTCACTTTGTAATGGGAGAGCATAAAGGATTGAATCCGCTAAAAATTCTACTTGGAATAATTCTACTTGGCACCCGCCGAAAAAAACAAGTTTGAACTTTCTAAATCAATTTATATGAATTCCATCCAATTGCAAACAGCAAAAAACCGGTGCAAATCAAAAATAGAGATGTTACAATTCATATTTAATGAAATGTAATTTTCTAAAAACGTCTCAGAAAAAGTGCCAAAAGTATGGTTAAAAAATGGTGCTATAACTCGAAAACTACCCAATATTTTTGAAAACGGTTTTCACTACTAGGAAGACAATATATTTTTAGGAAAGGTCCAGTATAGACATAGTGGGGTGTGTATCATCTCTATTGCAGATGCCTGTACTCAGTATTACTTATACTCTGAAATCTAATTAAAGTTTATTGGAAGTTATATCCTGCTTGGATGTGATAAATCATTAATCCATCTTGACTATAGTCGACTGAAGCAAACTTAGTCACCATCTGTCTCCGTTCAGTTTTACTGAATACTGTCACCATTTTCTTTGGTCATTTTAGTGTCTTCTATTGGACGTTTTGCCATAAAGGATTACAGTACAGTGGATTACTGTACTTGTACTTGTGTGTGGGGCGAGACACGTAGTCGGCGAGCCTTGGCATACGGTTCATATAGGGCAAATGGGGCATGTCCGTCTGTCTGTCTGTCCGTCCGTCCGTCTGTCTGGTAAATGTTTGAACGCGAATTTCTCGGCATCGCTCGTTCGGAATTGAACCAAACTTAGTAGGTAAGTAGTAGAGAGAAAGTTTAGAAAGTTTGTAAAGTTTGGTGAAAAATCATGCAGTCTGACGTCAGCTACGACAGATTATGTGGTTTTTAGAAAATGTTAAATTTCTCGGGAACGCCTCATTTTCCTGAGCTGAAATTTTGGTTGCTTGTAGAGAATTATGAAGTCTATCTTTTACGAAATTGAAAAGTTAAGACATTTAATTGGGGATCCGCTAGAGACTCCGAAGTAATGACATAGGCCTACCGGTACGCTAGGCCTACTGTTGTACTTATCAGTAGTGATTATGAAATTGCAGTATAAAACTTTAATACCTTCATTGGCCAGCTCGTTACCTCGAGCGGTGTTGGCTGAGTGGATAAGGCGTTGGACTATCCATCCAATGGATCTTCTCGCGCTGGTTCGAATCTCTGGCGAAACTTATTTTGCACGTTTTTTATATTAAATTTTTTTAAAGCCAACAATAATTACTAGAATTAAACCAACTTTTATTACATTATGCATGCAGTCTATTAGAAATTTAGAAATAATCTGAGTTTTTATCAAAATAAGACTGTCGGACACTCGGTACCGGTAGTTTCAGACTTTTGATAAAAACTGAAATAAGTCGTTCAATCAAATGATGAATTAAACCAAACTTGTACGTATGCAGTCCATTAAAAGTTTGGAAAGTATCTGAAGTTACTAAAAATAGGTCAGTCGGTACCGGTGGTTTCAGACTTTTTATAAAAACCGAAATAAGTCGGGCAATTGCAGTTCAGACTTTTTATAAAAACCGAAATAAGTCGGGCAATTGCAGATTAAATTAAACCAAAATTTGTACGTATGCATGCACTCTCGTGCTGCGCGAAGTCCCCACGAACGTGTACAAGTACAGTTACGTGTACAAGGGACACGTTAAACAATTATTTACATCCAGTAGCTAGTACCATCACTGCAAACTGGATAATAAAGCAGCACTCATTAACATAAATGGAAATAATACATTCTGGAATACGGTAATTTAAGTTGTTTCCATGCCATTGATTAATTTGCACCTGTTCCATCCTATATGCTGCAACACTGCAAATTAGTACTTTGCAGCGTTAGGAATAATTCACCAGAATGCTGTTAAGCTGACATAATGTAACAAAAAATGGTGTTGTGCTTCATACATATACAAATCCCTGGTCCTTTGTAAGCATTTCAATTAGAGCTTTACCATAGAAGGGCATTATTGGCGTGTTGTGGCGTTTTTCCAATTGTGTGCTCGGGCATTTTACCACCAGTGCGCATAACGGTCATAGGTGTTTTTTCGTTTGCGTAATGGAGACACAAGGTATAGACATTTGCATGTGTGGCGCTTGCCCATAAGTGGTATAAGATCCATGTAATGCGCCAGCACATTTTACACTGGAGGTGGGGGGGCAAAATAGCACCAAAAATGATGGTTGCATTGCCAGAAAACATTTTTAACAAGTTATATCATGATCAGCGACCTCGAAAACGCTTTATACCATCAAAATTGTAATTTTTGAATCAAGATCTAAAAAATTTATAAAATGACCCCCCTGACCAATAACGTTGTAAAATAGCTCAGGCCAGATAGTAGTAATAAGCATTAATACTATCTTTATACAAATGCAAAATCACTACTCCTATTATAAGCATTTAAGCAGATATTATAAGCTTAATTCTCGATTATGATAGAGCTAACCCAAAGAATTTGGGCAGTACGTACATGGTGAACTATAACGAGTTGGGTGTGGTTTACTAATGTCAAATCCTCCTACATGGGTCACACATGGGATACATGGGTAAGAAGGTGATGATACATTTATTGCTGCGCTAGAGAAAGCTAGGGAATTTAAGCAGAGTGGTTGTAGCTTTTGAACTATTTCTGATGCATTACCTTATGTTATTGATTCAAGTGAAGTGCGAATTCGCTTCCTTCAAGGACAAATTTGGGTGAGGCAATACCATCTTCATGCGATGAAGAAACTGCTCAACAGTAAAAGATAATTAAAAACAATTGTCCTGTGAGTGTGGCATCTAGTTCTGTAGGCCTACTGAGTCCAGCTACCAGTAGTGATTATCCACCAACAGTACCAGTTCAGTCATCATTTCAAACCTTTATAAGGGAGAAATTGAGCGCATCACTTCAATGAAAGACTAACGTGGGAGGTAGATCAACAACAAAAAGAAAACTAATTCCGGGCCAGCAAGCAGGTGAAGTTCTGACAATGGACATGGCCATGAAGCGGCTGAAGGAAAAAGAGCATGCTGCTGCTACAAAGAGGCTAAAAACTGTTAGAAAAGTGGTACCAAAGAAACGTCCAACAATTCAGAAGTCTACCTTAATACTTGATAGCTCAGATTCTGACACTGACACAAACGTACTGAGCAGCTCTAGTTCAGATTCCGACATCTCTGGGGCCTCATGCTCATCCTCAACAGATGAGGCGAGAGAAGACAATTCAATTCAATTTAATTTATATTAACCTTAAAACTTTAGCCAGCATGCTGGACTAAAGGCAGTGAAATGGCACCGAAGTTACACATTAAACTGATAGTTTAAAAGGTCAAAGTCAGCGGGCTGGATGGACTTGGTCCATCTTCTATGTACGTGTTGACACAATATAATTTGTAAATAATACGACAGTAAACAATAGAATAAGATATTTACTGTACACATTACAACCGTACTTAGTTAACTAAAGTTGTATGGTGTATGGTTAAATAAAACTACGTGCATGGGAAATCCGGTGTGATGGGCAGTTCATTACAGTACAGCAGTATTCAGGTATTAGCTGCAGACAGTACTGGTATGGCAGTCCTGTAGGCAATATTCTACCTTGTGTTTATACGGTTGCTAGGTGATGGGTAATGACAGCTGGTGGTGGTTGAATTATGTTTGTCCAGTAATTGTTGTGCTTCGTGTGTTATTTTTAAAGATGAATATAATATAATATACTGTCAATGTCCTGAGGAAGAAAAAAAAAAAAAAAAACGTGCATGGGCCAGGCTCAGCCATACATAAACTATTAACGTGCTAATTCGGTTACGTTCTTAAAGCTGAAACTAGAATGAACAGTACAATGTCTTTTTATATACCCAGTGCTTTGAAAGTTACCCAGATTTAGATATGTCATTAAGTAGGTTCGCCATTGGTAATATTTTATAAATAATAGAACCTGCCTGTTGCGTGATTAATTAAGGACGATATAGTTTGCTCGGTTTTTTTATTATTATTAGTGATTTTATTTAATATTGCCCATTTGTCTTTTATTGCAGTTGCATCATTTAGTTTTGATTTTATATATTTATTTTTTAGGTTTTTATTTAGTGAGTTAAATTTATTTCGAATTGTTTTATAGTCTGCAAAGTCACTTTCACTTTTTGAATGTCTCCACCTGATTAATTTTTGCTGTTTTTCAATATTTAGGGATGATAGTTCTGAGTTCCACCATAGTGATATGTTGTGCAAGTTGCTTTTGATATTATTGCTAGATCGTATGCATTTAGTTTTAATTGGTGCATGCTTATCATATATTTCATTTAATTTATTTTCGAAGTTGTCGTAAACGTAATCTACATTGCTTGTAAAGTAATTATTCGTCCAGTCAATTTTACTAATTTCATTAAGAAAATCAGATTCAATGAAATGTGATAGATCGCGGAATTTAACTGTAGAATATACTGGTTTCGTGTTTTGTGGTGGTTGTGAAATTACTTGTTTGGATTTCAGTACTATAAATTCGTGATCGGAAAAGTCAGCCGGAAATGTATTGCATTCAATATAGTTATCTGTATTATTTGAGGTGGTTATGAACATAAAGAGAGCTGGTTTTTGCTTTATATCTAGTGGGGTGCTCGGTATTTAGGATTTGTAAGTTGTATGTCGTTAGTATTTCCAGGAATTGCTTGTTTTTATAATATGCGAGTAATTTTTTGATTGGGGGTCATATGTGGATTGAATATTAACATTAAAATCACCCATTAGAAGGTCATTTTGAGATGCATTGGTAGCATTCTCCATTTCCTCGGTCAGGTCATCCCAAATATTATTAGCATGTGGTGGTATGTAGAATACACCTACTAGAGTATCGCCTATATTGATCCACAATGAGTCATATTTTTTATTTTCTTTCTTATAATTGCTTGTATTGCTTTTATTATTATTCGTTGTAGTGCTATTGTTCCCTATTTTAATATCCCCCCTTGTATTGTATTTAATGTGACTAGGTATGTAAAATAAGACACCTCCCCCTTTCTTCTTTCTCCTATCCTGCCTTTCAATGTTGTAACCTGATAATTGTATTGATTTTGATGCTATGTGGCGTGTTTCCGATATACTGATTATTGTGTTAGTCGTTATTTTGGGGTCAGTTTGAAGAAGGTCTTTAATATCATTGTAGTGTTTCATGTGACTTAAAGCGTTAATATGAATAAATTTTATTTCGTTTGGATTATTGACTAGATACTGGCGTTATTGGTACATGTTGCTCCATAACGGCCCTTGAGGCAATATTACAGGCCCTGGATTTGGGTGAACGTCACCACATTTTAGTAACATAATGTTAATTGTTAGGCTAATTATAATTAGTGTGTCGATGCCGGAGGTTATATATAAGTATGCAATGTACAGTATCAGTTTGGTTGCCTGAGTTGCGTTCATATATGCTCTATGAGTTCTATATGTTTTGTATATTTTTTTAAAAATTTGATATGTGAGTGATCCCTTAGAATTGTTTGAATATGTCAATGGATTCCACCACACTGCGTTATATATAATAGCAAGAGTTAATTTAAAATTGTTTGAAAGTGCTGGCCTAGTATTATTACAGAAAACAAAAAGGGATATTGAAATTATTAAAAAAGCAGAGCTAGAAAAAATATGAAAATATATTTCTGAATGAATAAATCGAGAGATTGATTTGTTGAAATCTTGCTATACAATGATATTATTAGAAGTAAAGTATAACCACTGGAACAGGTGATATTGAATTTAAGATTTTGTCTTCGTGAAGTTTTATTTTGATGTAAGCGTAAGGGTAGTCTATTATACTTATTCTGTCTTTGTCGTCTGCTGAGGAGGTTCAGTCGGGGTTGGGGGGCTGTAGTTGTTTTGCTGCGCAAAAAATGACTGTCACATGTTTGTTTTACCAATATGCATAAACATAGACACAACCCACTGAGCCTGGCCTTGGATATTCCATGCATATGTTTAACAATATTGTTCAAATAAAAATATATCAAATAGAAGCATTTCATTAATGAATAAATTGCACGATTTATTAGGACTAGTGAATTGTATGTGAGAAAATACATTATCGTGCTCAGCCCGCTGAACTTTGACATAACTACGATATATATGATATATAGGCTTAGTAATATATTGAACATAAAAACCGTGTAAATATTATATATATTCAATCGGAAGTTAAAACCCAAATGGGTATTACGCAAAGAATTTACCTTCAGAGTTAAGCATAATTTGAAATACAGTAGGGCTAACGATACAAACCAGATAAAATCAAGTAGAAGGTACTTGAATGTTATTAGTGCGAATTAAAAAAAGAAAAAAAATATATATATAATTGGATGTGGTACTCATTAGTTTGGACCTAATATTTATCCTTGGATATCATCTGGATTTATAACTTGCAGTAGGTCTATTAGAGCCGATATCATACCTCGTTTCTTTGCGAGCGGATCAATCTGTACGGCCATTTGTCTGACGGTAGTGAGCGGTGGTGATGGCGTGGGTAGTAGGGCAGATCGCGCAATGGTAGTTGATGCCTGGTTTGCCACGGGTATGACTGACGACTCTTGCGCTCGACCCGACGCTGAAGTAGGTGTAGGTCGTGGCAACAAACCAGGTCTCTCAACGACACAGCTATAAAGATCAGTAGGGAGTTGAGTGGATCTTTGTGTCTGTGAAGGCATTGTAGAGGTTGGTACGGGGCCATTGAAACGCGTCAGCTGGATTTTGTTTGGGTTAACGGCCCGAAACTCGAACAGGTGGTAGCGGATCGATCTCCCAAGCAGCGGAATAAATCTCTCCTTAATATGTTTATCATCATACAGGTGTATCCTTGATATCGAATGGTGTCGGGCGACGCTGTTGTGCTATTCTTAGTAACCTGCTGTTTATTATGTATACATCTATGTCACGGCGGGGTAAAATCGATGATACAACGATTTCGACAGCCCCCCAGTGTTCCCTCGCAAGATCGATAGCCCTCGTAATATTATGTACGACGCGTTGTTCCCCTCCATTAGTATCAATGTCGTTAGTACCCGAGTGCATGTATATACGGTTAATGTTTGGGTATTTCTTCGCAGCAACTTCTATGTTTATTAGTATATCTTTGGTAGTCGGAGTCACCATCATTTTGGCGTTGGTGTCGACCCGTGTTGTGTTGATGTAACGCCTATTACTATCCATCATGAGCAAGGTAGTACACTTGGTTTGTCTCTGTTTTGATACTTCCTTAAATGGTGGTTCAGTTGTAGGATGATCAACAGACTTTGTTATAGACTCTAATGCCTCGTCGGGTTGTACATGTACGGATGCGTCCATATTTCCGGTACTTGTAGCTACGGGTTCTTTATCTTCCGGTGTATCGATTTTGTTAACACTGCTACCAGTACCTACTGTATCGATCGTTGCCATCGAAACTGGGGGTGGTGATCGATTGAAGATGGGATCGGTGGGTTTATCAGGACCAGCAGCAAGAGAAAAGATTGGTGATGAAGTGGTGTAATTATTTTCTTTGTTCTGTTGTAATTCTACAATTTCTTTGGACATACGTTTGATTAGGGCGCTATCGTACCATTGCGTTTGTTCTAGATTTACGATTCTTTTCCCTAGATTATCTATCAAGTTGAATAGATCTGCATTCGACAGTTCATTTTGGGATGAAGTAGCCGTAGTATGTACCAGTACGTTGTCGTCATATTGACTGGTTATAATAGGCCTACCGTATCCACTAGCAGAATCTGTATTAAAGACAACTGTATCATTATTTAGGCCAGCGTTAGTATCTCTCACCCCATCCGTGGTGGCGATGTCAATTGGGGAGACTTGCGGTAGACTAAAGGAGCTGAATTGAAAATATTGAGATGAATTATTGGAGGCGGGTAGAATTGGAGTAGAGCTACCGGTTGTGGTGTGACTTCCGGCATGGCTAATGGTTGTCTCCTCCAGATCAATAGTTGAACCTTCCGCTTGTGGATTATGGTTTGGTCGTAGCGTAGATGTAGCGGGTCTGGTTTGTTTAGGGGTACGTATCATTGCGACGAATTGTTCAATACAACAATATGCAATATGTAGAAATCAAATCAAATATATAGTATATACAGAATTCAGATAGGGCAGTATGAAGCCGTTACCGTACTGGTAGTCAGTAGTTAGTCCTCTACTGAACCGATCACTATGATGCTTTAACCATGATGCTTTGAATGAATTTAGCATTGGAGACATGCTAATAGTGGAATATGAAGGGTCTTTTTTTCCTGGGAAGCTTATAAGTATAGAGGGATCCGACTTCATGGTCTCCACAATGGTCCCTGCTGGGAGTTGGGTGAATTGGAAGTGGCCCAACTCTCAGCATGCAGAACAGTGTTTTTATCAAAGGGACAAGGTGAAAGAAAATATTCTGCAAGTGTACCCATGTAACAACCGGGGTGTGTACATGATCCCATCTATGCTGAAATATGTAGCCCAAGGAGAAATATAGTCTGTGATAAATACTTAGGATTATGGAACATGTTTTGTCTATGTTTGCAATACGTCTTCATGACTTTATTAACTTCTTTATATAGAATCTTTTAGTGATGTTATTTTTTATATTTCAAAATGGAAAATGTTGCCTTTTCAATGACTGTCTAATGTATTTTTTTCCCAATGTTAACATGGGGTAAACAGAATAATCATTCTAATTACCCCATGGGACCTTCCATAGTCAGTTTGTTATAAGTTGAACATGTGTTTCTTTTTACCCCACTCGGGGGTAATTAGAAACAAACAGAAGTTAAAAAAATCTCACCCATCCATCATTATTTAATAGGTGGATGAGTGAGAGGTATGCATAATTAGAAAGCCAATATTTTAAACTACCAGTAACCAGCAAAGACACATCCGGCTAATATCCGGATAATATCCAGCTAAACCCCGCTAAACCCCGCTAGCTTGGTTTTTAGCGTTTTAATATCCAGCTAATAGCTGGATAATAGTATCCGGCAATTCTCTGGAGAAAATATCCACTAAATATCTGGAAAAAATCCTTGATTTAGCGTCACTTTAGCGTATGAATAAATTGACCTAATAAATCACGGGGTTTTAGCGCCACTTTAGCGTATAGAGGAGCTAAAACTAGCTGAGAGTAGCAGGATTTTAGCACCAATTTAGTCGCTAAATATAGATGTAAATAGCGGTGTTCTACCGACTAAGGAATGGTGGGTGGAGACGTGGGGGGGGGGGGGGGGGGAGTTGTACTTACACAAATCCCATCTCGGCGAATTAATATCTCGTCTCATTGTTAAATTATTATGGTTAGGACTAAATATGAATTTTGGTTGCCGTCAGCAACCACTCCACCCCCCCCCCCCCCCCCCCCCTCTTTTCTGGATAGATGAGGCCATGTACGTACAGTATTCCTCCATAACATATGTACAAACATCCCAGGAAGCTGAAGACATTCGCCAAAGATATTGAACATTGACATACAGTATGGTTACTTATTCAGTTTTCACCCATGATGTAATAATCTACAGTATGAGACAATGTTTAGATTACAGTAGGCCCTAGGTACAACATGCCGACATTACCAGTGAAATACCCCAATTAGCCAATTTGAAATTTTAAAATAATGTAATAATTGTAATCACTAGTTGAACGTAATTAAATATGAACCAACACATTCAATAATGATCGTTCACTTTTCATTCAGTTTTACGTCCATTTATTTATATCAACAATACAGTCAGTACCTAAAATATGAACGATCATGGCACGATGTTTTCATTTTTATGAACTTTCACAAGTTTACCATAATTAAAGCCATCCCAATGACGTTTTTGATAATTAAAATGATTTACAACATCCTAACAACCAACAACATCCCAACAACAAATATTAAACTGTCAAAAATTAAACTGCATTTACATAAACCACCAACCCCAACCACCCGACACTACCTCAATTTGCAGAAAACTGAAATTATTGGATAGATATATGGTTTCTTGTCTTCGAATAATCGATTAGAAACAGTTTACAATTTATTGTTTTTAATAAATTCATAATTATGAATTATCTAATATGATTGTAAATAAGATCAAATATATAGATTTTAATAATCGAATTAATATTTTTTGATGATCGCTTAAAGTTATATAGGATACTCCTAAGTCTTAATGCATTATATATTCTCTTATTATACTCAAACGATTACATCTCAGTTTGTATGGAGTATTGTAGGTGTAGGGCCTGTAGGTGTAGGCATAGGGTAGGTATGGTAGGCTAACCACTCCAGCCCCCCCCCCCCCCCCCCCCCTCCTCTATCCAATGTGATTGGACAAAGCGAATTTTTTTTAACCTGGGCAGCTACAAATGCCGCTAAATCCACGCTAAAGTGCCGCTAAGGAACCGCTAAAAACCGGATAATTATCCCGCTAAAAACACCGCTATAGCGGGGACCACTTTTACGGCGATTATCCGGATATTATCTTATGAAAATAGCGGGATATTAGCAGGATGGTACATCCCGCTATTAGCGTGCTAATCGCTGGATATGTATTTGCTGGATTTGCTAAATTTGCTATTTGCTACATTATATGACTGGCATGTCATCTCAGCAGTTAAGCAACTAATTATGTAAAAACCTTCTCTCTCCAGCTCATGTATGTCTGATTCATCCCATCACCCAACAGATTCCCGTGAGAGATACATGGGACTCTTTGCTCAAGACCACTAACTCCAAGGACGACTGGAACCACATCGACTGGCGTGGAGATATTAAACTGTCAGATTTACCATCCTCAAATATTGACAGCAAACCATCTGATGAAGAATTTGCAACCTACTTCAAAAAACCTTTAAACCACATTCCATGTGACTGACATTATCTTCGATGTATCTCAAGACCCATCCACCCCTTGTCTTGACTCCCCTTTCTCTGATGACGAGGTTAACGAAGGCCTAAATAACCTAAAAGCAAATAAATCTGCAGGACATGATGGTATTGGTCCAGGTCTACTCCACAGTCATCAGCGGTACTCTTTCCTAAACCTTGCCTTCCTTGATTGTGATTTTCCTACAAATTGGTATTTAAGCAAGAAGCAAGATTTCTTAATTTTCAAATGTGGGTGCGATAATTTATTAGAAAGTAAGGATCACCTCCGGGGCTCCCCTCCTTCACTATTGAAAAACGCTTTGAAAAACGCGTATACGTAGAAAATTTCCAAATGAGTTCCAAATTGATCCATTCGCAGAACAAATCTCCCCGCACAATTCCCTCTAGCTAGACATATCCCGTCCCTCCACAAGCTTGCCTATGCGTATACAGACAAAATCGAACATATCTATACTGTACCATTTGAAATAGTTATAAAAAACAAAATATTTTATGGGACGTCTATTCACATCCTTGACAGAACTACCCCCCGTACAAAACCACCAATGCCTCTATCTAGACACATCCTGTCCCTGCCAATACGCACGCCTACGCGTATACGGAGAAAACGCACCCATATACTGTACACCAACTTGCACTCGTTATAAACCACCCCACTTACAAAGCCTCAATGATTCCACTCCCCTGCCGTCTCTATCCTATCCCTTCCTCCCCGTACCAAGAAAACGATCACAAAATATATATATTATGTATATAAATATACAGTATGAAATTAAACGGACCTGTGGGTGTTCATTCTCTCTCTCACACCCTGCTCAGTCTGACTCTCACACCCTGCTCAGTCTGACCAATGTAATATGCATCCGGGTGTAGGTCGCATGTTATCAAATACAACACATTAAAGGATGTACAATCAAAAGACCCTGATACCTTCTCTCCCCATGGCGTTTCCTCCCTGTCCAAGATCCACGGGCAGGTCAAACACCTCGCCCGCCCGCAAGGCTTGTTCCCCTGCCACCCTGCCCTCTCTCGCTTCCTAACGAGAAGATTCTCCAACTTAAACCCCCTCTTCGCTGTCAAACCCACGGATAAATCCCATCGATTGAGAACCCCTCGTACTTCCTAACCACATCCCTAAATACCCCTTTCACTCCCACACTCACAGGCATAAAAACCCTCTGCTTGGCCGCACCAGCCCCTCCGTTGGGATCCGCCCTGCCCGGCTTGGCCCAGCTCTGGACCCCACGAATATCATTCAGGAAATCCAAAGGGTACCCCATAGCCCAGCAATCGGTCAAATACCTGTCTCTAGCTTTCCCAAACTCCTCCCCTCCCCCGGTCAGTCTCCAGAATCTAGTAACCTGCCCCTTAACTATACCCTTAAGTACCCTATCATCGTGAAAACTACGGTAGGGTATCGGTAACTTGTTTGACAATGGCTTAAAATGCACTGCTGTAGATATCGACCTATCCCCCCTATTAAAAAGTAAGTCCAAATCTAAAAAAGTCGATTTCACGCTCGAAAATTCTACGGTAAATTTTATAGAGTCCTTACCAAACACAATCTCGCTAGCCCCATTATACTTATCCGTAATTAACTGTTTCTCCCTATGAGACAGGACCTTCCCGAATATCCCCTCCCCGTCATCCACAAACGTCTTAAAATATGTCGCACCAAATAGTGTTATCAACCCTACATGTTCGTGAACCCGATTGACCGTCAATACCGCCATTGACTTCCCAGCTGGCCCCCCCCATAGCTAAAACTTTAATCAATAAATAGAATTTCCCAAAAGCACAAAAATAGGTGTGAGATATAACAAATAACAGTAGTGCATTAATCTGTCCTAAGGTGTATCCCGCCGCGTCCAATATATCAGGGTTCTCGTTGATTGTTGTCGTTATCGCTTGGGTCGCCAGGGAATGGTCAACAGACGGGTACATATCCATCACGTCCAGCGCCATAAAGGTGACCTCATCGTGCGGATCCCTCGGCAACTGCCGTCGAGCAGCTGCCGAGTCCGGCACGAAATGGGACATTCTCTCCAACAGGGGCTGGATAAGTGTATTTAGTAGCTGAGCTGGCCTCTCCGATACCGTTCCCGTTGCTGATATAATCAATCTCGCCTTGGGGACCCTCACCCCCCCACCCCAGTCTATCCATACCGAGGGATCTTTATGGTCCTTAAATAGGGTAAAAACGTAACCCAAAGCTGGGCGCTTCACTACCAGGTACTCTCGTAATGCAGCATCCCCTATGCTATGTTCTCGTAGTAGGCGTTTCAACCGGGCTACATACTTGTTTGTTGGGTCACGCGGCAACTCCTCGTATATGGATTCGTCCCCCAGGGCCCTCTTTATTTCCCGCTCCTTTATCCCTGCATCGATAACAACCACATCTAGATTCGATGCTCTCTTCGGTAGCGTAGCCACCTTCTCCGCCGCGCGGTGCAGTTTGCTAATAAAAGATTCTAAAACGGGGTCGGTATACAGTCACGCTACATACCGAGCCTTAAAGGGAATGGAATAGGGAATATAGTTTAGCTCCCCTCTCAACGCATCCAGTCCGTCGTTCCCCGATAGAAACGGGTGTACCCTCGCTCCCGGCTCCTGAGTTCTGTCATCCCGAATCAAGCGTCGGTACCCTAAACTCCTCATCGGAGTCTGGTCCCCTCCTCCCGCATACCTATCATCCCTACGTCGGCTCGACTTCCGCTGCCCTGCAGCTCGTCGACTCCACTGGACAAGTTCCTCGCGACGCTCCTAGTCAGAAAAACATCCGATAATATCGGCGTTGAGACTCGCGGACATCCCCCTTCCCCGTCTGGGGAAACCGTTGCCCCCCCCCCCCCTCCACCCCACCCCCACTCCCCCTTAGGTTCTCATGAAACCCCCCTCTATCCCCATAAACTGCAGATAACGACGAATGCCGCGGTGTGGCTCCACCCACGTTGAATGAGATAACGGTCCCATCCGGCTCCAACCCGCCAGTGGGTGAGGCCCCGTTTCCGGGCCTAAACTCTGCGGTAGCCTCCTCGCTCTGTTTCCTACGTATGTGGTTCCTGATCCTCGAACCCAGCCTCGAGATCGCTGTGTGTGTCTCAATTAACTCGTTTTGCCCGCCGACTGGTGTCGGTACAAACCCAAAGCCCAGCCCCAGTACCCCGAGCAGTTCCTTTCCAACCTCCTTGGAAGAAAGGTTAACAACGCAGGTGGTTGCTGGCTTACGAACCTTCCCGTACAGCCCGTCTCCCAAATGATCGCCCACTCCCCACCCCGGGATTCCATGGGGAGACCCTGGTGGGTGGACCATCGAACCCAACGATGCGAGCTTCTTCTCATGGATCCGTTTCCTGTCCCTCGACTCCCAAATCGCTATCCGGTCCGACCATCCCATAACGAACCTAAATAAAGCAGGCCAATCCACTCCCCCCATGTTGTTCCAGTCGTTCACTTGGATGAAGCGGAGTATGCGGTTAAAGGTGTTCCCCCAGCAGTTCCAAACGTGCTGAAGACGCCCGTACAACTCTCCTATATCCCTGGTTAGCGCTCCCGTAACGTACGCCTTTGCCAGGTCCCAGTGCTTCCTGCACCCTAGGGTATAGATTTCCTTGAGGTACTTCGGTACGAGTTTACCCTTCCTACAGTTCCTAAGAAATTTAAGCATCAACGGTATCCTAATTAATTTCTGTTTCAGCCTGAACAAATTGCGGATGTCGTAAGTTGCCCCATTGCTAAGATTAAATGTTAGAATGTAACGACACACCGACTTAAGGGGATTTTGGTACATATTAGAAAGTAAGGATCACCTCCGGGGACTCCCTTCCTTCACTATTGAAAAACGCTTTTATTTACGATCGATTTCGAGCTCTTGGCTCTTTGTCAAGGCAATCCGTTCAATTACAAATATATTTACAGCATCATTAGGATTATAGATTAGTTACCGGTATTTATATACATAGGATAGTACAAAGGGAAGGCACCATACACATGTACCTGTGTCCCTGTCCCTCCACCGATGCAGGAATGCATAAGCATCTCCAGTAGCCTAGGCCTAGCTCTATATCGTACTCCCCCCCCCCCCCCCCCCCTCGTCCATACGCCAAATTGCCTACACGTATACTTAGAAAATTTCCAAATGAGTTCCAAATTGATCCATTCGCAGAACAAATCTCCCCGCACAATTCCCTCTAGCTAGACATATCCCGTCCCTCCACAAGCTTGCCTATGCGTATACAGACAAAATCGAACATATCTATACTGTACACCATTGGAAATAGTTATAAAAAACAAAATATTTTATGGGACGTCTATTCACATCCTTGACAGAACTACCCCCCGTACAAAACCACCAATGCCTCTATCTAGACACATCCTGTCCCTGCCAACACGCACGCCTACGCATATACGGAGAAAATGCACCAATATAGTGTACACCAACTTGCACTCGTTATAAACCACCCCACTTACAAAGCCTCAATGGTTCCACTCCCCTGCCGTCTCTATCCTATCCCTTCCTCCCCGTACCAAGAAAACGATCACAAAATATATATATTATGTATATATATACAGTATGAATTCGTTCTAATTTATAAGCCAAACAGAACAACCAAAACAATAAATCCGATTTGGCTTCCTAAGCTTCTTAATATGAGAGTGGGTGATTTAACACTCGGCGTTCACCTTTGTCATAGAAATACAAGCAGATTGCTGGGCAAACAATGTCGAATGTGAGAATATTTCAATATGCAAAAAAATGGGTGTGGTATATTAATTGCCCTTATGTCGAAACCTTGATCTTGCGCTGGTTTAAGCCAGCGAAATTACTACTGCGCTACTTTCACTACCGCCATCTGCCTGCTGACCCGCTACTTTCAAATAACTGCCCAGCGTAGAATAGTCTAAAGTATTCCTAATTCACCCAAACCTACTCTCCGCTATGCAGCGTACAAGCTCTTAATTTTATTCTAAACGCTAAAGTAAATTACAGTGTCTCAAAATACAGAGTTGCGTACTATTTACTAAGTATTCCAGAATTTGTATTACTAATTTATTGCATTACTGAGTTATACTAGCAACAGCCTAAATACTGTATTATTTGACCTAACAGCAATTGACAAGCATAAACTTAGAAATAGAAAACAATCAAGAGAATAGCGCCTATCTAAACATCACAATCTCTGAGAATTTATTGGCCAAAGGAATGAAGACCCGGTCTGGATCCCCCTTGTCTTTCCTCAAAACCATACTCTTCGCCATACTACCTCTCTTGTGACTAGGTTCGTATACCCATTCCCTCAACCCCTCTTAAAACTCTACTGGATACCCTGACACCCAACAATCCGTTAGATATCTATCCCTAGCCCTCTCAAACTTGGGTATCCGTAGGCCAGGTGAAACGGTGCATTTGCTCAGACTCTATCGCTTCCAACATCTTCCCACTGTGGAAACTGTTGTAAGGGATAGGCAGCTTCCTGGACACTGGTTTAAAATAAAATATTTATAAAATATAATATATAATATAATATCTATATAAATTAATTAATATCAATTATATAAATTAAATAATATCAATAATCAATTTCCCAGGAGGGCCCCCCCATTCCCAACACCTTTGATACAATGTAGTAACCCTGTCATGCTTAATTTAGGTGTGTTTGATAATGTACTTCAGAAACACAATTATTTTCTCAATCGAATACCCACAGCCGTCAATTAAATCATCATTCTCCAAAAGCACTGCACCTATTGCTGAGACTGTGAGTTCATTAGAAATAGAGGGGTACATATTCTCCACATCTAAGGCCATAAACGTAATGTTCTCCCATTGAACAACAGGCAAAACTCCCTCCTTTCTGAGGAAGAATCTTTAACGTAGTGCTCCATCCTCTCCAACAGGGGTTGAATGATCGAGTTTAACAATTTCACTGGTCTCTCTGTTAACATTCCCATCATCGAAATAATAGATCTGGCCTTTGGGGCCCGCATCTCCCCCCCCCCCCCCCACCCCAATCGTTACGTTCCTCCTTATCTTTATGATCTTTAAATAAAGGGTACATGTAGCCATCCACCAGGTGCCTCGAATTAGGTACCTCCGCATCGATTCCCCCTTTATACCTATACCCTTAACGGTCCTAATCAATTCCACTCGAAATTTGCTCGTGGAATTATTTGCCAGTTCTTATATGTAGATTCATCTCCTAGAATCCGTTGAAGTTTACCCACCTTTACCCTCTTATCCACGACGATAACATGATAACATTACCTGTCGTGTCACCCCTCACAATGGTGATCTCCTCATTTTGTAGAACCTCAATATCCTCCAATTGCTCCAGTAAAAGATTGGGCTTCAACCTCCCGGGTGGTTTGTTCTCCATAGCCCTTTCTATCACGCTGGGTAGCAGATGCATGAAATCCTCGACAGTTTTGTTCTGACTCCTTGGTGTAACATACCTATGCATGTAAGGGATCGCTAGCGGGACGTACTTCAGTTTCCTACCTCCATCATTGTTCCCATTGAACTCCCATCAGCTGCCACTAGGGTTCCCTCCTGGGTCTCTTGGTTTGTTATCGTTTCCATTCTACCATTCCGACCATCCTATTCGCCCGAGCCACCACTCAACTTGCGAAATTCTCAGGGTCACGCAAAAGCTTGCATCTCCTAACCCACCTCACCGCATTTCACCCACTCGTACCTCCGTACCGCCGTAACCAGTACCATATCATATAATCCATCCCATCTCTAATAAATTCTGTAGTTTCATAAATAGCTTTGATATCCTGGTATGGGTATCTATTCCTTCCTTCTCCCCACTTACCAGGACGAAGTTAAACCATTAAACTCAGCACTTCCCATTGGCCAGCCGTAATCATTCTCGATGTCAGGTTCACCACGCTATCCAAGGTGGGTCTGTCAGAATCCCGATCGATGTCCCTCTCAGATGCTAGAGGACCCCCCCACTAGCGGCCTATATACTACCCAATCACCCCTAGATGTGCCCATCCTGGGAAGATATGTACATGAAGTCTTAATGCATTTCAATCATTGAGCTTCTCGGCCACTACATTATAAATATAATAATACCCGAAATAGTTAAATTACAATAGTTTATATACTGGAAAAGCCTATCTATCCATTTGTTTCATATCCAGCTCGAGGGTTATAATTATGTTCAGCTCGACATTTATTATGTTCAGCCCGACACTTATTGTTTTTTTTTTGTTTTTTTTTCCCTTTTTAGTACTAATTACTAATTTAGTACTATATTAATCATATTTACAATAATGAAATAACTAAGCCTAATACTTAAGTAATAATACCTAAGTAAGCCTAATACCAACTGACCACAAACCAGTAGGTTGGTTCACCATATATCACACAACAACCAACAGCTGTAAAATTATTCAATGAAATATTTATGTCTTGTATAAATCTAAATAATAGATGAACCTATACTTTTAGAATTTTTTCCTACGACTAGGATCGGCATGCTGCATTGCAGCTACATTTTTAAAAATGCTGAGCAGTCAGCTTACAACTTTCAGTAATGTTAGTAAAGGTGCCGATTAGGCAACACTTCATGCTAATATGCTTTGAGAAGGACGCATTGACTTTAAATCTTACTATCTTAACTTAAAATTGATTCTGTTACTCTTATTTTATTTACTAAATATATCTATTCTGAAAAGCCAGGTTCAAATGCTAGCAGGATAAACAAATTTTTGTAATTTTTCATTGTCATTGAGGCCTAGCAAAGATTTATCCTAAATTGAAAATATTTACCCAGCAAATGTTTCATACCCAAATACTACAACCTTTGATGGGTAGCCAATCTCAAAATTAAAAAAAAATTCGCTCCACCCTAGTATCACACCCTCTTCCACGCACACAGTGTCCTTAAACTAAATTTTAGTCGAAAAAACTTGTCCAGTAGAGCTGTTTGTTTTTTCCCACTCGTATTGGTATATTTGTTGAAAAAAACGAAAAAAAAGAAATATTTTGTGTAGCTATTTTAAAATTACAAGCTTTTTTTCATTTTTGACATGTGTGCACCCACTTTTGAAATTTTCAAACTATCTTAAACAAGTGGTGTAGCTCCAATTTATAATCTTTAGAGGTTTTCGATATCTCTGAGTTCAAAAAACGGGTTAGAGTGCGTCCAAAATTGGTTTGACACGAAAATTACAAGTATTTCACTTTCAAAATTAAGCTTTGCATCTTAAACTAAATTTTTCTACGCCGGATTTTTGCGCTGATTTCAAAAATGAACCCAGATTTTTCGTAACTCCTACCTACAGTCCCAATCCCAATAAGCATTAACTTGGTCATTTTGGCGGCCAAAATTACCAAAATGGCCAAATAAAAACTGCGGTATTCATGAAAGAAACTCCTGAGGTACGTTGGCTTGTCAATCACAGCCAGTAAAAAGGGCTGAGTGTAAGTAAAGCACAGCCCAGCATGTTGGCACTTAGGTAGAGAGAAAGGCTCCAATGTAGTAACGGCCATTTCATAATGACTCTAAAAAACTGAAGCTACACAAAGGAAAAGGTGAGAAGTGATTATCTAATAATAACACTCAAAATCCGATTATTATACATACTGTACTCCTCCTTTTAACAAAGCCGCATCCAACTAACTCCCTTTTACGTATTAGCCTGTGCTGTATCAATGCCTCAGCAGTGGGTGGTCTCTGCTACAACTGCAAGGCCTGACTGTTTTGATTATTGAGAGACAGCAAATTTAACTGTTGCCAGGGGTATCAGAAAGATTATTGAGAGGCAGCAAATTTATCTGTTGCCAGGGGTATCAGAAATTTATTTTGCGATAATAATATTTGGCGAATTTTATTTAATATTTACTGCATCCAAACATATCAATTTGTAGAACGGCTGCTTATTGCATCAGCCGGAATAATATTCGTTTCCTAATATTTTCTAATATGGTTATACTGAGTTAGCCACATACTTAGCTTTCCTAAATGTCTGTGTATTAGGTTTTATACCAAATAACTTCGACATTTAATTCATCATGAAAAGTTTGTAGCTCTAGCCGTTTTGGCATGACTATTACAGATTCACTCTGTAGTCTATGAAAATAACATCGCACTAAATGTCAGACCACCAAGGGATTTTATTTACTGCCTTTGATTTACTTAAAATGCTTGTTGCAGAATCTAACACACGTAGAATGGTTTATTTGTGTTTCTATTAGGATTGACAGATTACTTAGATTTCAAGACTTTTGCGGATAAAATGAATAATGTATTTCAATGGGGCTGTTATGTTATTTATTGTTAATTATTAAATTTTAATTATATAATCTCTCTTTATGTGATAAGTTAGAATTATGCGTTTGTAAAAATATTGGTCAAAATTATGGTATTGTCAAAATTATATTGGTGAATAATTTAAATTAACTAACTATTTATGATGTACTACACTAAAATATTCATACGCGGTAATCTCATTGACCAATGGCTCATCGCCTGTTAACTATTTGTATCGATTGCTCCATAATTATTTTGCCTTCCTTCAACTTCACAATTTGCAAACGGATGAGCCATACATTTAAAACTAAATTATTATAAATTTATCATAATGTAAATAATACATTTGGCGGCCTTTGATGGGTCGCAATTATTATTATATTTAATTTTATCTTTCAACACCATCATATATCTTCCTCGATGTGCTTTTAATTCAACGGGCGGGCTCTCAACCGATTATCCATGACGTAGTTAGGAAAGTCTTCTCCTCTCGATGAAGGGCGCCAAGCCATGGTGACAGGTATGCGGGGAAGCAGTGTGTGACGTCAAACCGTTACTTGAGCACAGTGCGGCACGTAGCGTTACATTACTGGGGTTATTATATAGCAGGGCGTATGGGTGTCATATGTATGTTGTATGTATGGGGTTGTTTAAGGTAAATTAGTCCGTGATTGTGTTAGTTGTATATATGTCGGTAAGTGTTGGTTAATACGTCTGTTTAGTTATGTAAATTTTATTTAATCTTTATAAATCTAAGTCTGCCTTTGTTGTATCAACACATCCCTTTCTTTCCTCTCATATTTCATATCCCAGATTCTACATTTCCCCTTTTTCTTCTCACATCCCACATCCCATCCCATATCTTCTTATCTTATTCTACTGTCGGGTTGTGACATGGTTTCGGTGTGTCTGTTGTGCAAGTGTAAAAATTAGATGGACACCTAAGTGTGTTCTTTACACTAAGTTCACGGCACCTAGTTAGGACCATTAGTTTCACAATTTCAGAATAATTTATGTTATTTAGTTTGCAGTTTTATTAGGGGATTTAGACGGGAAGGATTCTATTTGACGCTAAGGGCCGGGAACTCGGTAAGTGCTTGAACCTTTCTACCTGTTGACTGCTTTCATGTGACCACTTGACCTCGACTTATCAATACTTGTCTCTCCTGTATGCGTGTGACTTGAGTTACATTTCAACAGTTTATAACTGCACTATGACATCGGATCAGATTTATATTTAAAGGCTTTTACTTTTACTTGGACAACAGATCGGATCTGTCAATAATAAAAATGAAAGCGAGCCAACATTTAGTCAGAGCAACCAAATGGATGTCCAAGGAGACGGGCTGTCTGGACTTAACTGAGTCGAGTTAAATCGCTTCGCCAAAAAGACCAAACAGCCCATAGCAATACACTACATTTTTTTGGCGATTTTGGTCATTTTGGCCGCCAAAACGACCAAGTTAATGCTTATTGGGATTGGGACTGTACTCGATCTAAATTCTTGAAATAATCTATAATTCAATATAATATACACTGTAATAATTAAATTATTAACATTTTCTTGGGCCTTTTCAATTTTTTGGACTGCTTTATTTCACATAAATATGTTTAGAAATGAATTATGTTGAGCTGATGAAACAAATATAAAAAATATAACAAAAAATACTATAAAACAAAAAATACTAAAATAATTAAACACCTAAAATATTTACTGCATCCAAACATATCAATTTGTAGAACGGCTGCTTATTGCATCAGCCGGAATAATATTCGTTTCCTAATATTTTGTAATATGGTTATACTGAGTTAGCCACATACTCAGCTTTCCTAAATGTCTGTGTATTAGGTTTTATACCAAATAACTTCGACATTTAATTCATCATGAAAAGTTTGTAGCTCTAGCCGTTTTGGCATGACTATTACAGATTCACTCTGTAGTCTATGAAAATAACATCGCACTAAATGTCAGACCACCAAGGGATTTTATTTACCGCCTTTGATTTACTTAAAATGCTTGTGGCAGAATCTAACACACGTCCTATGTAGAATGATTTATTTGTGTTTCTATTAGGATTGACAGATTACTTAGATTTCAAGACTTTTGCGGATAAAATGAATAATGTATTTCAATGGGGCTGTTATGTTATTTATTGTTAATTATTAAATTTTAATTATATAATCTCTCTTTATGTGATAAGTTAGAATTATGCGTTTGTAAAAATATTGGTCAAAATTATGGTATTGTCAAAATTATATTGGTGAATAATTTAAATTAACTAACTATTTATGATGTACTACACTAAAATATTCATACGCGGTAATCTCATTGACCAATGGCTCATCGCCTGTTAACTATTTGTATCGATTGCTCCATAATTATTTTGCCTTCCTTCAACTTCACAATTTGCAAAAGGATGAGCCATACATTTAAAACTAAATTATTATAAATTTATCATAATGTAAATATAATACATTTGGCGGCCTTTGATGGGTCGCAATTATTAGTATATTTAATTTTATCTTTCAACACCATCATATATCTTCCTCGATGTGCTTTTAATTCAACGGGCGGGCTCTCAACCGATTATCCATGACGTAGTTAGGAAAGTCTTCTCCTCTCGATGAAGGGCGCCAAGCCACGGTGACAGGTATGCGGGGAAGCAGTGTGTGACGTCAAACCGTTACTTGAGCACAGTGCGGCACGTAGCGTTACATTACTGGGGTTATTATATAGCAGGGCGTATGGGTGTCATATGTATGTTGTATGTATGGGGTTGTTTAAGGTAAATTAGTCCGTGATTGTGTTAGTTGTATATATGTCGGTAAGTGTTGGTTAATACGTCTGTTTAGTTATGTAAATTTTATTTAATCTTTATAAATCTAAGTCTGCCTTTGTTGTATCAACACATCCCTTTCTTTCCTCTCATATTTCATATCCCAGATTCTACATTTCCCCTTTTTCTTCTCACATCCCACATCCCATCCCATATCTTCTTATCTTATTCTACTGTCGGGTTGTGACATGGTTTCGGTGTGTCTGTTGTGCAAGTGTAAAAATTAGATGGACACCTAAGTGTGTTCTTTACACTAAGTTCACGGCACCTAGTTAGGACCATTAGTTTCACAATTTCAGAATAATTTATGTTATTTAGTTTGCAGTTTTATTAGGGGATTTAGACGGGAAGGATTCTATTTGACGCTAAGGGCCGGGAACTCGGTAAGTGCTTGAACCTTTCTACCTGTTGACTGCTTTCATGTGACCACTTGACCTCGACTTATCAATACTTGTCTCTCCTGTATGCGTGTGACTTGAGTTACATTTCAACAGTTTATAACTGCACTATGACATCGGATCAGATTTATATTTAAAGGCTTTTACTTTTACTTGGACAACAGATCGGATCTGTCAATAATAAAAATGAAAGCGAGCCAACATTTAGTCAGAGCAACCAAATGGATGTCCAAGGAGACGGGCTGTCTGGACTTAACTGAGTCGAGTTAAATCGCTTCGCCAAAAAGACCAAACAGCCCATAGCAATACACTACATTTTTTTGGCGATTTTGGTCATTTTGGCCGCCAAAACGACCAAGTTAATGCTTATTGGGATTGGGACTGTACTCGATCTAAATTCTTGAAATAATCTATAATTCAATATAATATACACTGTAATAATTAAATTATTAACATTTTCTTGGGCCTTTTCAATTTTTTGGACTGCTTTATTTCACATAAATATGTTTAGAAATGAATTATGTTGAGCTGATGAAACAAATATAAAAAATATAACAAAAAATACTATAAAACAAAAAATACTAAAATAATTAAACACCTAAAATATCACCCAACACCCAAATAACACTCAAAAAGTGCCTAAATAAAGGAATTATATCCTTTTAGAGTTATGGTTTTTAAAAACAACTGGAAAGACTGGGTGCCATAGAAGACTGGGTGCCATAGTCTGGATGCGAGTCAGGTACTTTGAAGTGTTGCCAAGTGGTTTGAAAATCTGAATGGACTGACTCTGAAGCTTGCTCACTCCATGGTGCCAACCCTTTACCTCTTGACTCCACAAATTCCTCGATATGAAAAAAACAGTGTGTACCTTTGGGGTCAAACTAATTCCAAGATCAATATAGCTATTCTTGAATTGAGCTATTTTATCCTTGTAGCCAACTTCTAGTTCGTGTCCAAAGCAAGATGAAACCACACTATCAAAGGCACGAAATGCTGCTACATATTTGAAACAATGAAGAGGGACCAAGGATGACAACAGATCAATGGAACGGAGAAGCTTTCGAGAAGAATTTCCATTAAACTGTCCCCCATGATACGCCTCCCGTTCAACATTACATGTTGAAGCCCATGTTAAAGCCTCTGGCCACTCTTTGGCCATGCTATTAAACATTGCATTGACAGTCCCAAGCAGCAAGTGCAGCTCTGGCGGAGGTATGGCGTAGATATATAGAGAGATAATGGAATATGTACAACATTGCCGAATTTATTTGCTTCTGAGCTCTTTACCCCAGCAGTAAACCAACTCCAGAATTTATCTTCTATATTTTGAAGCGTCCTTAGCTGGCATGATCCTTGTGAAAGCTGAGATTTATGTACATCGCACCAGCTGCAAGGATGATTTGATCCATGAGCCATTAGCCCTAACAGTAGATTTGCCAGTTTCAAGTCGGTTGCAATTATTTGATTATCCAGAGGGGAGTCCACAAGTTTGAGCTGCATCCAAATCTTAAGAAGGTTGGCATAGCTCTCTTCAACATCTGGAGCAATAAATACGATAAACAGTTTCTTTACCCCTGACAGTTTAAACTTTTTAGCTGTAGTCATTCCATCTGCTACATAACTTAGTCATAACTACATTTCTTAGACGATGGTAAATGTGTACTACTATCATCATCAATGCTGAAAAGGTTCAAGCAAACTTTTATAAATCCACCGCCTCCATCAATGCCTACTTTTGATACTATATCTGACTCAGATTGGGTTCATAGCTCCTGCACAGTTGATATTAGTTTACGAATATCAGTACAAAAAACTACTGACTTTGAAGTTACATCCGGTAGCTCCTCTGATGGACTCTTCTTAGTAAAATATAACTGAGTTAGAGAGAAGTGTTCATCCAAGCGGTGATTTCGTTCTTGAAGCTTTTCCTGTAGGTGAGATTCTATAATATTACGATCTTTTAAGGCACTTCGTAGATGAGAAGCAACTCCCAACATCTTCCTTGTGCTAAACCCATTGGCTACTTGAATATTTGAGAAAAGTTCAGCTGAAAGGTTCTTTCCAACTTCAGAAGGATTATGAGTTTTACCTACCGTAAGTTTAAAAGGACACCCAGTGCTAGTTGAAAGAGAAACAACATTTCTTGATGTAGAACACGAAATGTCGGCTTCTGAGTTTCTGATTGACACTTATTCTCTAATTATTTTTGCAGCTATCTTTTGCTTTGCCGAGGGGGTTCCCTGCTCAGCCAGTTGAACAATGTTTTTGTTGCAGGTGGATTTTGTGCACAAATGATCCTTTCCAATCCCTATAACTGTCAGACACTTTCTGCAGAGCATTATAGGTTGTGGTCGTTGTTCCCATCCTGGTTTTGCACCACATGATGATGGTCGACCACGTCGTTTCTTGGTAGAAGTTATCACTCTAGGTGCTGCAGATACTGCAGTAATCTCGCAAACAAGGCAATTACAGCCAGAAGGTTGCAACTTCGATCGAGTGTGATAAATATCGGCAATTTTAGAATGATCAAAACTGATAGCGATCTCTCAAACTTACCATGCCCATATTCATGTACAACTTGCCGGCAAGTAGCACAAACTGCAATAGGTAGCCTTTTATCATCCGGATCATAATTAGTCAAAACAAATTCTGATATTAGTTCCAGTAAGTTACTTCCAACCGGTCTCATATCCTTACTCTTTCCCATGCAAATAAGACAAACTGCAAGGCGACTGTCTTCATGCGATCGGGCTGTCTGAGCATGAGATGTTGAGGCCATGTATTGCTGGTGCCGTATCTACTGATTTGTCTACGTAAGCACAGGATAAAGCTATTCATGGAGATTTCGTTAACCATATCCAGCTGTACGGCGCTACACATCATGCAGACGAAGATGACGCACCACCTCTTAACCATGGTTCGAGCCCTCTTGACTTCTATTGGTCAGAATAAGTCTACACCTGTGTGTGTAAAGGGGGGCTCGTAGCAGCTAAAGCATTCCTTAGGTAAGGGAGCTTCTAACTGAGTCATGGTTTTGCAATACAGTTTCTTACAGGGTAAACAGCTGCGCAGAACTTTATTTAAGGTTTTGCTGGGTTTTACAAAGTAATACCTAGTGCGTATTTCACTAAGTATGTGTTCCCTTCCGGCGTGCAACAGCTGATTGTGCATATCCTGTATTATATACCATTGTATGACAGGATCGTAGATATTAATGGAAATATCGTGTCGCGGGAAAGGGGAGCATTTGTGAGTCTACCTCCCACTCTAACTAGGCTGTCAAACATAACACTGGAGAATTTGTCGTTTGACTGTGAGGCGGGGTTCTTAAGGTGATATTCGTAAGTCGGAGCCTTTTCCTGCATTTGGGATAGTCAAAGTAGCTGTCTGTTGGTATAGTCCACCTCATGCTCCAATAATCTACCTTGGGTAATTTTGTTTTTATTTCAGCGGTGGTACACATAATGCTTTAGTATGGTAACAGCATGGCAAAGTTTGTTCCAGGAACTATAGTGATCCATGGCCCTGCTAATAAGAGAAGAAAGACCGTTAGTCAAGTCTGGAATGGAGAGGGTAATTAGGGCCTCACTATCTGAGGGGCTCGGTGGGTTCACACTCTCGCGCATATGCAGCGAAGATATGTCGACGCTTTTAAATAACTTCGATTTGGATGCTTTAATCTTAGATTTTGCGATTTCCGCGCCCTTCACTTGCTGTCTTATCTCCGCAGGCGTCAGATTTTTGGGCCAACTATCTTCTGGGCCTTGCAAAAAGGCAGGTCCCTGCAACCAACATTTGGTATTTATTAGCTCCTGAGGAGTGGTGCCACGAGAAGCAATGTCAGCTGGGTTTAACAATCCAATGCAGTATCTCCACCCTTTGACATCAGTGTCCTTCAAGATTCGCGCTACATGGTTTGTCACATACACGTTGAACTGACATGTTCTGTTGGTCAGATATTCTAAAACTAACTCAGCGTCTGTCCAGTAAACTGTCCTTACTACTATATAGTCTGTCTGCGCCAACACGTTTTTGGCAATGATGGTAGCGTATACGGTTGCCTTAAGTTCGGCTCTTGGTATAGTCAAAGTGTCTTTGGTTTTGGCAATTGGCCTAATAAGGGCTTTCAAAGCAACTAAAGCTACTGTGATACCGTTTGGGGTTTCACATCGAAAGTAGGCTACAATCCCAACGCCCTTGTCGCTCGTGTCACTGAATACATGGAGTTCGTAGGTCTGCAGGGAGTCTACATTTGGGAAATATGCTCTGGGTAGGGAAAACTTATCCAAGTCGGGCAAGGACTGTTCCCATCGCCACCAGTCTTCCAATAGTATCCCAGTCAAGGGGTCGTCCTAACTATCATTCTCCTTCCACATTCGCTGAATGAGATCTCGAACCAGTAATATAACTGGGCTGATAAATCCAAGTCAAGATAAGGATGAGGGTCAAAATAAGTACTGAGTATGCTGATACAAATATGTTTGGTTCGAGTATCGCCCTTTCTTAACTTGACTTTGAATACCATAGTATCGCTTTCTGTTAGCCAACGAAGACCTAATGTCTTAGTCTCTGGTAGGTTGTCCTTGTTTAAATCTAGTTCGGTATTGCCATGCTCGGCAGGGGGTATGGCCTTTAAAAACTCACAGGAATTGCTAGTGAATTTTGTCAGGCGAAATCCTCCAAGTTTCAGGCAGTTTACTGTCCCTTGAGCAATGTCTATTGCTTCCTTTACTGGTCGGGGCTGATTTCAAGTTATCGTCCATGTAAATATCCCATTTGATATTATCTATGATTGATGGTGGAAATTCATCCCGATGGTCATCAGCTGTTCGATGTAGCACTGAACGTGAGTTCGATGGGCTGGAGATTATACCAAATGCCTGAATGGTCATACAATACTCTACTGGATCTGAATTTAGGTCTCATTCTGTCACCACAAGAAACGCATGCTGTCCTGGTCAATGTGTAAAGCTTTCACTTGCAGAAACATACCCTCTATGTCTGAAGCGAAGGTGACGGCATATTGTCACATACCCATTAATATTCCGGGTATAGACTGCAACAAGTTGGGTTCCGGGCAACAGTTCCGAGTTAAGGGATTGTCCTTGATATCTAGCTGAACCGTCGAACACTACTCTAATATGTTCTGGTTTGTCCTCCCGTCGGTTAGATACGAGCTTTGATCATTCTGATGTACGGTATTCTCAGCATGAATACCACTCACATCAGAGGCACGTTTTATAATTTTTACACCCTGTGACACTGCTTGCGAGTCGACTTTCTTATCTGTTAGGATGAGATGGTCTTGTATTAAGTCCATTTGTTGCTCCAAGTCATCAGTTCTTTGTAATCAAATCATAGAATCAAAGTATCAAAGAATCATTTTTTTGTATTAAAGAATCATTTCTTTGTAATAAAGAATCAATGATTTCTTGGGAGTCGTTGCTGTTCTGAGGTCTGGGTTGCCTGATGTTTTGTGCATAATGGTCAACGTTATGTAGGCTGGGATCTAACGGGGGTGCAAAAGCCTCTGAAGTTGAAGGAGGGTCACCTTGGGGGAATGCTTTACCTGGGATGTCTGGTGCAAACCTAACTCCATTTCCTGGGTAGACTTCCCTTTGCCCATCAGGGGGGGCTGATATCTGTCCGCCGGATGATAATGGTGTTCCTGATCCTGGATGCCGGTTCCCCACTGCCGACGCTTTTGCAGTTAAGTGGGCCGATCAAGGCGCCAGGTGCCTATCATCCAGTTGGTTTTGATGGTTGTAGTATATTGTCGAGCGGGGATTCATATCATCCCTAGATGTCAATTTATTATTGTTTCCTCCTTCATTACCGGGGGGTATAGCGTGTGATAATTTGGGATTTTCTCCCCAGCTGGTGATTGGGGATATTCCAGTGCCGAATAACATTCTGTCATCCTTTGTCCTGGCTGGCTAAGGTACTAGACAGGTAGTTAGGTCTGGGGTGTTCTATATAGAGCACCGAATGCAGACTGGACAGACTGATGAGGTTCTGATTAAGGACATGGGGGCGGTTGGCGACTCGCCCTCGCATCAGCAGATGATAGTGGCAATGGTGGAATTGGTCTATTGATGAATCCAACTGCACATGCAGCATTGGACAAAATAGACCAAATCTCTAACCGCATCATCCGTTGCCACTTCTCATGTTCTGGAAGACTGGCTAAGAAGTTTCCTAAGGTGGTTCTGATTGTGTGCTACTCTCCAACTAGTGTTGCCCCTGTAGAGGAGGTGGAAAATTTCTACCACAATCTACAAGCAGCTACTGATGGAGTGGATCAGCATGCATTCTTAACATTCCTGGGAGACTTCAATGCAAGTCTGCATCAATCACCTACATCGCCCTGGGTCTATAGCAATAGTGTTAACCGAAATTCTGTCCATCTTCAGGATTTTATCTCTGGAAATGGATTGTTTTCGGCTGGAACCCAGTTCAAGAAGCAAACTGGAAAGCTATGGACTCATAGTGGACCCAGTGGTCACAAGTCCCAGATAGACCATATTCTGTTTCGTAGGAAATATAGGAGCTCTATACAAGACTGTAATGCATTTACACTTCGACCCTTCTCCAGTGATCACCGCCTTATTGTGGCCAAGGTAAGACTTAGTCTGCGTTCTAGCAGAACAACAAAATCTGCCTTGCTGCGGCATGACTGGTCCTCTCTGTTGCAACAGCCAAGTGTGAGATCCAGCTTCACACTACAGCTGAGCAACAGGTATGAGGCTCTTGCCTCTGAGGCGGCAGATCACTGTGAGGGCTATACTGCCTTTACAGAAGCAGTTAAGTTAGCAGCTGCAGAAACAGTTCCTGTATACCCTCGAAACAGGAAAAGGGCCCCCTGGACTGACAACAAAATTCAGAAGTGCTGAAATGACCTTCATAAGGCGCAGAAAGAGTCCCGACTCAAACAGACTACAGCGGTCAAGAATGCAGTTAAGGCTGCATCTAGGTCCCTGAACAGGCAGTACTCTGCTAATCTACAGGAGCTAATAAACCAACAGGTTGATGCCATCAATGATGCTGACGACAGCAGGCAATCATCCCAGGCATGGAAATTGATCAATCTGCTTACTGGGCGGAAAAGCCAACCAACCACCAAGGTTAAGGCTGATTCACCAGCCGATCGCCTCAATGGTTGGAAAACCAACTTTGAAAAGCTCCTCAATAATGACAGGGTATTGCCTGATAACTTTATAGAAGTAAAAGTGTCTGAGTCTGTACTCCCAGATATTCCCATTGGCGATATCTCCTTTGCAGAAGTGAAGGCTGCTGCAAAGAGCATTAAGACCAATCGTGCCAGTGGAGTAGATGGTGTTCCCCATGAGGTCTTTAAAATACCTGAGTGTTTAAAGCTCATCTATCCCATCATAGTAGACATGTACCGAACAACAAGAGTCCCACAAGAAATGAAAACAAATAAGTTGGTGCCAGTTCCCAAGAAGGGTAACCTAACACTCTATGGTTCTTTTCAGGGAATCTCATTGATCTCAATTGCTGCAAAGCTATACAATAGGATACAATAGGACCACCCCTCACGAACCCCGAAGGGAACGATCATCGAGAACCAGCACGGCTTGGCTAAGGGTCGGTCCAGTCGGTAGACTCTGTCGCGTATCCGTACCACCCCTCTCGAACCCCGAAGGGATCGGTCATCGAGAACCGGTACGGCTTGGCTAGGAGTCTGTCGTGTCGGTGGACCCGTTCGCGTGTCCGTTCCACCCCTCACGAACCCCAAAGGGTTCGATCATCGAGAACCAGAACGGCTTGGCTAGGGGTCCGTCGGTTCATCGCAGAAACCCAACCACCTAGGCTTTCCGAGTCCCTTTCAGGCTCGTAGTCGCTTCGGCAGCCGAGAAACTGCTCCGAACAGTCGGTAGGCCAGTAGAGTCTAGTCCTTTGTCTTTCGACCCCGTCGCGTGTCCGTTCCACCCCTCACGAACCCCGAAGTGAACGATCATCGAGAACCAGTACGGCTTGGCTAAGGGGTCTGTTGTCGGTTCCCGTCGCAGATCCCCGGTACAAGCAGTCAGCGTTCCGTGTGACGGGATCCAAGAGGGATCCCGGTTTATCCGGTTTTAGTTCACGCGTCCCCGCCGTGTATAAAGAGTGAAATGAGTTCTGATGTTGTTTGTCGTATATAATATAATATGTGGATATAGATATAGATATAGTATGAGATAATATTGTCGTATACGGAAGGCGGGATACGGTAACTAAAGTCCCGGTCCTTCCCTATCTAAAACTATGTAATAACCTAACTAGCACCGGTATTGCACTGAGATAACTGAATTGGTATTATTACTGCCAAGTGGCTATATTGCACGGTTGGCCTTGTTACTCTACCTAATCGATGCCTTTCCCCCCTCTGATTGGTTGATACCCTTGTTGGCGCCCTTTGGAGTGTTCCCGTTCACTCCACCTATTCTCTCTGGGTTAGGGGTTTGGCCCCTGACCCTCTTTGTGTGCTTCCTTCCCACTCTTATTGGGATGGCACGAGTTGGTTAATTACCCAATCTCGTGGCTCCCAATATTGCTTATCGGCTTATAACTTTATGGGGTGTTAGCGGGATTGAATAAGCTAACACTCCCCCCCATGCTATCTTCCCGGTAAGAAGATAGCATCAACCAAAAAAGTGCGCTACAATCCCGCTGGATCCCGATCTAGTATCGGGTGTGGGGTGGAATTCTTTTCTCTCGGAGTCGGCTTTCCAGGCCGCCCCCTATGGGTATGATAACGCTACCCTGTGTGCCTGGCGTCTCATGTCGGGCCGATCGCGCTCACCTCTCACGCAACTTTTGTTTCCCCAACACTTCCGCCCTATCTCTTCTTCACTCTCACCCTAACTCTCTCACACTCGGACCTCCTCGTCCCTCACTCAGCCTCTTATTCTCCCCCCCCCCACACTAGAATTGCGTCCGCACTCTCTCCGCACTCCGCACTATTATTCCGTCCCTCAACCTCACTTCGACTGTCTCTTCCCTTCTGACGAATCTCCCCCCCCCCCTCTCGTGCCGTCGCACTCAAGAAGTGTGAAATTGTCTGGTGTCTCGTCCATAGTGCCATAGTCAGTTATCCCCCAGTCCCAGTAGCTAATTGAGAAAGGTTGTATGACTATAGTACTTACTCCGAACGTATATATTTCTAGATTACTAATTACTACGTACGTACATACAAATTGCACTTATATGATTATTTTGCATTAATTAAATTTGTACTTAATAGTTCGTACATCCCACGCGGCGCCTTCCAGGCGTACCACGTCCAAGTCCCAGTCTCTCTCCCTCGACTCTGGGAACCTATCTGTTCCTCCGGGGGTAGTTCCCCCTGGCGTCCTCTTCCCTGGGTCGTTTCTTGGTTATCACCGTTCCTCTGGCATCATCCGCTTTCTGCTTTCGGACCTTCGCCGCCACTTCCTTGCTGATCCCGGTCGTTGGCTCCTTGGGCGCTGGTGTTATTAGTGCCCGATATCGCTTCGCCGGTGGCCCCTCAGAATGGCCCGGTTGTCTCCCTCTAGTGGCGTCCCATAGGATCATTTTCATTGCCTTTGGTACGTGCTCCGCCAAGAAATCCCTAAACTCCCTTCGGTTCTCTGGCGTCCACCTGTCCAGATACCTTTGCGTGTTCATCACTCCAGCGTACGACGCCGCCGTTGCTACCTCTTGGTAGGTAAACGGTAGCCTCCGCTTTATGATTTCCATGTGAGTCTCCTGATTGATAAGGAAGAAACCCCACTTGAACTCCTGGGCCTTCATGCGCTGGCGCGTCATGGCCCCGACGTCGGCCCACTCCTCGAATCTTGTGAACTTCTCCTCGTCGTTCATCCAGTCGCACTCGCGTCCGTAGTGTCCCCGAAAGTGGCACTTTGGACATCGGTTATGCAACCGTGGACACGCCCCCATCCTGTGGCTTGGTTCTCTGCAGTAGAGACAAAAGGTTCCCTTTTGGAACCGGTATAGGCAGCTGCTTTCCCGATGGGTCTGTCTCCCACAGTAGTCGCAGCCGAGTACCAATGTCTCCCGTCCCACCTCGTCTTTCGTCCCAAGCGATCTCCGCGGTCTGTGGAGTCGCTGGTAGGCGAACTTCTCTACGTTGGTCTCTCTATCTACGTCGATCTCTCCGCCCCTCTCGGGCATCGTCTCCCCGAATACTATCCGTGGTGCCGTCCCCGGTTGCTCGCCCAACCTGATGGTGCTCCCCGCGAAATCCATCGCCGGCTCCTCGTGCACCCAGGTCCGCTTGCCGGATCTGTTCCAGAAGGCCCTCGCCCCACTGGCCGTCACCACCCTTCCGCCAACCCAGTCCGTGTCCGAGTGGCCTATCCTCTCGATGGGCGGCATCTCTCCGAACTCGTCGTCGTCGTCCTCCTCTTCTGGTAGTGTCTCCAATCCCGGTATCCCGATGGATCCACTATGTCCCTTCCCGCCTTGGCTCTCGCCCGTAGCTCTCCATCCCTCTAGCTCCCTTAACTTCCTTGGCGGTTGGTCGCCCTCGGCGCCCGCTGGTATGGGCATCGTTCGCAACCCCGACGTCGACTGTTTCGGCGATCCCACCGTCCATCCCAATTCTCGCCCTAGAGACTCCCCCGAACTCCCTGACGAAGTCCAATGAAGTTCGTCTAGGCCCGCCTGTTCCTCGAAGCCGTAACTCTGTGTCCTGGCCTCCTCTTCCCTCTCCTCTGCTTCTATCCTCTCCCGTCTAGCGACTTCTTCCAGTCGCTTTGCTTCTCGTCTATCCGTCTCTAGCTGCTCCCATCTCTGATACGGTGTATCTGTCTCCCCGTCTACCAGATGTCGGCTGTTGTAGTACACCGACTCGCCCTTCAGCCCCGGGTGGTCTACCAGACCGTCAAAGGCCACTTTAAAGGCTCTCCTGTAGCTTAGGGGTGATCCCGATAACAGAAATGCCCCTGGTTCCCTCTCGATAATCACGGTCATGAATAAGTTCAAGCAAACTTATCATCATCCAGTCCTCCTGCAGGATATATCGCTTCTGATATACCTTTATCGCTCCCCTGCGGAACTGATATACCTCCTGCTTTCCCGGTCTCGCTCCCCACTTTAGCGAGTTCGCTAGTTCTGCTCCGTATTCTTCCCTAAACTTCCCCCAGTCCATTGGTTTGTGGCATACGAGCCCCAATAATTGGCCCATCGCCACCGCCCCGCATTGGCCTGTGTTTCCGACTACCCCCAATCCATCCGGTGCCGTCATAGCCATAAAGACTTTCTGCATATCCAGGAGGTTGGTGGCGTCCGGACCGATGATCCTCTCCGCGTCCTCGCGAATCGCCGATCCCACTTTCGTCGTCGACTTCTCTCTTACTAAGACTTGTACCGCTTTCGGTAATCGGTCTAATTTCGGCCCGTCCTTCTTCCCATACGTCCCTAGGTCGAATAAGAAGATGTCCCCATTTGGCGCGGCCAAATGTAGGAGTATGGTCCTGGCCGACCCTGCCGTTCCTCGTCTCGAACCCGCCTCGTCTTCCACGGTTCCCTCGTCATCTAGGATCATATATCCTCCTCTGTTGACGGACTCTATGAATCTCTTCCAGTCCTTCCTCGGTGATTCCCTCGGGTATTTCGGAATCCCGAACTTCGCCTCGTCCCCTTTCACCACGTAGTGGAAGTGTTGGAAGATCGCGTTGTCCAGCGACGGGGTCCCGTAGGTCCCGACCAGCTGCTGTTCGTGCGCCTCCCGGAAGTGATCCTGCAGCGCTCGTGCCGCGTGACCCCTTTCCAACCTCTCGTAGTATCCTCTCGTCTTCTCTTCCGGATGCCTCTCGGTGAAATCCACCAGTATCTCCTTTCCTCCTGACTCCGCCTTTCTCTTTCTGATCAACTTACTCGCCATTCCGAACGTTCACTCGCTCACCTGCAAGGTGGTGCCTTACCAAGGCGCAATACAGATGAGTGATGTATCTAGGATGTTCTGTACAGTTCGATAATGGCCTATTTCCTATTCAACTGCGCCTTTTAACCTAAATTATTCCTAATTAATTTTGAAGCTAGTAAATGAGCGTAATTTACAATTTCTGTCCGTTACTTTTATTATGTTCCAGAACAACTTCCCTTGTGTTGCCACTATTTTACAACTTTCAGCCCTATTCTATTTATTTATCCATTTACTTTGATTCTACTGTCCTACTATTTACTACTGCCTATGGATTACTCTATTCTCTAATCCACATTCTGGCCTACTCTGTGGGTCTATGCAGTACAGCAGTATGCGTCGTGTGGCCACACGATTTATCCAGCTGTACTCATATGCCCCCCTCTCTCTACTAACTGCTAACTAATACCTATATCTATATCCCCTTTTACCTCTTAATCTCTCTCTTCTAACTAACGGTACTATGTACCCTCTAACTCTAACCTTTCTAACTAACAGTACTTACGTACCCTCTAACTCTCTAACTAACTATCGGTACTACGTACCCTCTAACTCTCTAACTAACTATCGGTACTACGTACCCTCTAACTCTCTAACTAACTATCGGTACTACGTACCCTCTAACTCTAACTAACTAGCGGTACTACGTACCCTCTAACTCTCTAACTAACTATCGGTACTACGTACCCTCTAACTCTAACTAACTAGCGGTACTACGTACCCTCTAACTCTCTAACTAACTATCGGTACTACGTACCCTCTAACTCTAACTAACTAGCGGTACTACGTACCCTCTAACTCTCTGACTAACTAACGGTACTTACGTACCCTCTAACTAACTCTCTAACTGGCGGTACTACGTACCTCCTAACTAACTGATTAACTAACGGTACTTACGTACCCTCTAACTAACTCTCTAGCTGGCGGTACTACATACCTCCTAACTAACTAACTAACTAACGGTACTTACGTACCCTCTAACTAACTCTCTACCTGGCAGTACTACGTACCTCCTAACTAACTAACTAACTAACTAACTAACTAGGTACTACGTACCTTCTTACTAACTCTCTGCCTACTAACTGCGTACCTACCATGTACTATTTTATTTTTTATTTTATTTTATTATTTTGTTTGTGGGAAGGGCGTCTCGCCCTCAATCCCACCCCCCTCAGTCCAAAACTTGGACGACTAAACTTTTCTCTAACTCTGCTAAGGTGCCCCTTCTAATAGACAGCATTTACCTACAGCTCTCCTGTAGGTTTTTCTGTCCTTCGCACCTATCTTTCCACCTATCCGCACTTCTACCGATCGGACTCTTCCGTCCTCGTCGGAGTAGGTGCCTACAACTCTCGCCAACCGCCATTGGTTGTTGATGATAGTATCATCCGTGACGATTACGAGATCTCCTGCTCTTAACTCCCTGTTTGACTTCCTCCACTTGCTTCGTTTATGGAGTGTGGGTAGGTATTCTTCGACCCACCTCCTCCAATACTCTGCGCTTATTGCTTTAGCGACTTTCCAACTTTGGCGGGAGTGTATGTCGTCTGGGTCTGCACCCCGCATATCGATGGTCATTGGCCTCTCCATTAGGAAATGGCTAGGCGTTAGCACGTCTAGTGACTCAGGGTCATCATTCTCCGGGTATAGCGGTCTGCTATTAATGATCCCCTCGCACTTCGCAAGTACTGTACGTAAGACGTCCTCAGTGACCATGTGGGTGTTCATTAGCTTCGTCATTAGACGCTTTGAACTGCCCACCAGTCTCTCGACGCATCCTAGTGTATATGGTGCATACGGCGTCCTTCTCTCCCACTTTACTTGTCGTCGTCTCATGGCTGCCCTGACTTCTTCCCCCTCCAAGATGTCCAAGGCCTCTGCCATCTCACTCTCTGCGCCCACAAAGTTGGTGCCGTTGTCGCTGTATATCACTGCGATCGTCCCACCTTTGCGGTCCCTAAACCTTTCTAAGGCGTTAATGAACGCTGATGCGGTTGCATCCTGGGCGAGTTCTATCCCTACCGCCCGTGTGTTGTTGCATACGAAGATAATGCCGTAGCGTTTCTCCGTGTGTCGCATCACTCTGATCTTTATCGGCCCGAACATGTCCACACCGCAATGCGTAAATGGCGGGTCGTGCTGTCTTACCCTACTCGCCGGTAGTGGCGCCATCTCCTGTACGGCTCGCTCCTTCTTCGCTCGTCGGCAGGTCTGGCACTGCCCCACTACCGCTTTAACCTTCTTCCTTAATTGTTTGACCCAATAGGTCCTCCTTATCTCTGTGAGGGTTCGGTTGGTGCCCCCGTGCAATATCGATTTGTGGGAGTCCCATATAATCTGGTGGACTATTGGCGATCCTGTAGGAATGATGATGGGTTTCGGTGGTACGACTATGCTATTGTTGTATCCCACCCTAGAATTCATTACTAGAATCCCGTCGTCATTGAGTTGTGGCGACAGCGTAATCAGCTCGCTGTCCCGTCGGAGGTGCTGTTGGTTACCGACGCGTTCCACCTCGTCGCCGTAGTTCTTCCGTTGTTCATAGCGGATCACTGCCTTGGCCGCTCCTTCCAGATCTATGGTTGTCCTGATCTTCTTGTCCTTGCCGACTCCCGCAAGGAAATTCCCGAAGGCTCTCCAGTACGCCACTAGTTTCTTGGTCTTATACCAACTAGAACTGTAGCTGAGGAGTTTATCCGTCGGGTTATCGCACAGTTCCCTTCCTGGTTGCACGTCCCTAATCTCCCTCACCATCTGGGAGTATATCTCTTCTCCCTCTGAATCTCCCTCTTCTCCTTCTGATACTACTTCCGAGCCCGGGTCCACCTTCCTCATCGGCGGCCAGGCCTCCCTATCGCTCAGAAATTGTGGCCCATGTTGCCACAATACTTCCTTCTTCAGGAAAGTGTGGCGTTCCACGCCCCTCGACAGCAAGTCCGCTGGGTTCTCGTCTGTTGGGCAGTAGTGCCACCTTTCCAGTTCTGTGCTCGCCCTTATTTCGTCCACTCTATTCGCGACGAATATCGGGTATCTCGTCCTTTCGTTGTGTAGCCAACCAAGCACTACCATGGAGTCCGTCCAGTAGTGTGTCTCCACTATGTTGGGAATAGTATCCACTAGGTAGGCTGTGGCTCTTACTCCTAGTCTCGCAGCTGTCAATTCTAACTTGGGAACTGATGCTGAATCTGGCGGCGTTGACTTTGCTTTGCTAAAGGCTAGTCTTGGCTTATGAGCCCCCTCTCGTTGTACTAAGTAGAGTGCCGCTCCGTACGCTTCCAACGACGCGTCGGAGAACATGTGTAGGTCCAGATTCGTCATGTTCCCATCCGGGAAATACACCCTTGGCATGTTGTATGTTCCCATCTTCTCCAAGTCTCCTGTCCACTTGCTCCACTGTTTCTTGATTTCCTCTGGTACCTCTACGTCCCACTCATCTTTCAATTTGTATACTCTCTTGAGTATCTGTTTCCCCGTGACTAATAATGGGGATGCTAGGCCTAGGGGATCGTATATCCTTGCTATATACGATACATAACCCCTCTTCGTGTGGATGTCTGCGCCCTCCTGGCTCAGCTGATACTTCAGTTCGTCTGTCTCTCTATCCCACACGATTCCCAATGCCTTCTGCTGGGATTCCGTTCTCTTAATCGCCATGTCCTGCCCTTTGGCTGTTGTGGGATTATCCATGGTCGATTCTGGTTTCCTGTCCTCTATGGCTTTGATAAATTCTTCCGAACTGGATTGGAATTTGGTCAGGTTAAAGCCGGATCCTTTTAGGATGTCGCGAACCTCGCGCCCTGTATCCAGTATCTCCTTAACCGTATTTCCAGACTCCATTCCGTCGTCTACGTAGAAGCCGCGTCGAATCATATCGACGGCCCTACTGCTGTATCTATCTTCCTTCCCCTTTACTGTGTCTCTCACTGCCATAGTCGTCGTAAATGAAGACGACTTGGCCCCCATGTTCTGTACTATCATCTTATATGCTGGTATTATCGGCGGTTCTTCTTCGCCGTTATACCATAAGAAGCGTTGACTGTCGCTATCTTCTTCCGTTACACGGACTTGGTTGAACATGCCTTCTATGTCACACGTGAAGGCGTGTTTCCCATTTCGAAATCTAAGTAACACCTCTATGCCCGAATTGTAAATGTTTGGGCCTTCTAACAGGTAGTCGTTTAAGCACTTTCCGTCGGTCTTTGCCGATGCGTCGACTACCATCCTTAGTTTACCTTTCTTTGGATCTAAAGCCACGTGCAGTGGCAGGTAATATGTTCTATCCGTGTTCGGCTCGTCGACCGGTAACTCCACGGCCCATCCTTTCTCGACGTACTTCTTAATTGTTCTGTGGATGTACTCATTCTTCTCGGGGCTCCGTTTTAGTGTTTGTTTCAGTTTGCGGAGTCTCGTGAGTACCATCCCCCTATTGTCGGGCAGCGGTATCTTCGGTAGTTTCCATACCATTCCTATAGTATACCGCCCCTCATTGCATGTCATCGATTCCTCCACGCTTTGTAAAGCCTGCTTGTCTTCTACCGAGGTCCCGACCCCGGTTTCTTTCAGTCCCTCGAAATCTTGTCTGAGCAGTCTTTTGAGCTGCTCCTCTGCTCCCTCGTCACCCATTTCCTGCATTGTTCCCGCGAACATGCATCCTGATGTCTCCGACATCCTAAATGGTATCTTGCTCTTGATTGGACCACTCAGCGTCCACCCGAATGGTGTTAATATGGCCACCGGGTCACTCTGCTTGTCTTCGCCGAAGACCGTTTGCATTCTTTCGTGGGCCGTTGGGCAGTCCATACCTACTATGATGGATACCTTCCTAACGTCCACGTCTGGGATTGAGAAGTCAATGTCGTCCAGGAATTTATACTGCTCGACCTCGATGTTGGTTGGCCGCCTGGCATTGATATTAATTGACTCTATCACTTGAATGGGGTCGATGGTTGCCCCATAGTCGCATCCTGGTGCCACTGCTGCAATTGCGCACCGTCCTGTTCTCATCTCCAGGATCTCATCTTTGCTAGAGATGGTTGTTACCGCCATCCTGCTTGGCCTCGTTCTCAATCCTATCTCCTCGGCCACCCATTCCTCGACTAATGTGAAGGCAGCTCCACTATCAACCAGCATTAGTGTTGTTACTGATCGATTGCCTTCCCCGATCACTCGTACTGGTACTACTCCAAGTAGCACCGTTCCTCTCTTCTTCGCCCCTACTGTGCTCGTCGCCATCGTTTGGCCTCTCCTTTGACCAAATTTCATTGGCTTCTCCTTGCACTCCCTTGCTCTATGTCCACTCATTACACATCGCGAGCAGATTTTATTGCTGAACGCATAGTCTATCTGATCTTGCCTAGGTAGCGCCTGCCAGTACCTGCAGTTCATAGTTTGATGAAGCGCATTTGCGTGTAGCTGACATTTGCTCTTTGGGTCGTAGCCCTCTTTATACAGTGCATTGCGTATCGCAGTTGCGTTCGTACCAAAGTCCCTACTATTCTTATTGTTTGGGTTTTGCCTATTGGACGTACTGGGGTTATGTTTATTCGTGTTATTATTGTTTCCCTGTCCGTTCCATGATGTTGTCTTATCCTCGGCTAGCTGTGGACTTGCAGTCCCCTGCGTCGCTGCATATGGCAATGATTGCCTGAGTCTCGGTAATGCGTTCGATGTGTTGTGCTCTGGTTTCGGTCTATGGTAGTCTGTCTTCGGTCCCTTTCCCAGGCTGTCTTCGCTATAGACTGGGTCAGTTATTAGTTCAGCCTCGTAGTTTAAGAAGTTTGACATTTCTTCTAAACCCGGTTCCGCACCCTTCTTATCTCGAGTGGAGAAGGCGATTTTCCTCCACTTGTTGCGCAGCCAGTTTGGTAGTGCCTGCGCTATCGTGGTGATGTTGTTGGACGCATTGAGCTCGTACGGCGCGTCTAGCGTCTTCAGCACGATTAGCGCCTTTTCGACTTTGTTAGCGAACGTCTTAATGCTAACGGGATTATCCTGTAGGCCACCCGATGTTATGCCTCTCAGCGTCTGCCTGATGATCTTGGCCGGGTGCCCGTATTCCCTATCCAGTGCCCGCCATGCTGTCGTGAAGCCGCCCTCTATTCCTTGATATTGCCTCACGATGTCGTATGCTGGGCCTCCCGTGTACACTTGTAGATACTTTAGGCACTCCGCCTGCGTCAAGTTTTTTGTTAGTATTTCGTTACTATACATGCGCCGAAACTGTAGATATTCTTCCGGCCTGCTCCCATCGAATTTGAATGGTTCCACGGGTGGTAACTCGATCCTCGTTTTCAACGCATCGATCAACGTGGCCATCCCCATCGCCTGCGCTTCCAATGGATTCGATGGGTGCTGCATAGTTTCTCCTGTCTGGTGCGTTCCGTCTGTCCTATTTCTTGACTTTCTCTGACTTGGGTATGTCATCGGGGGTAGCGGCCCCCTCCATATGTCTGTATCACACGACCTATTCTCATCCAAGGGTCTCGTTGTTCTTGCCCCTATCGGGGTATATTGTTGATATTGTGATGGGGGAATGTCACCCTGTCCCCCCCCCCCCCACCGGTATGTTTGGTACTGGGGTTGATGTTAATATGTTGGGGCCCATGCACCTATCCGCAATAATTCCCCCCTCCCCTGGGTATATGTTATGTCCCTGCATGCTGTAGTCATACTGCTGTGCTGGTACCGGTATAGGCCTATCAGCTTCTGGCCTACCCGCCGGTATGTATTCCGCGACTTCCGGGTTTAATCCCGTTGTCCACGCTATCCTATCGCCTACATTGCCTCTCTCAGTATGGCCTATGGTATGTGCAGTAAGGCCTACAGTATGTCCTACAGTCTGCATGTGTTGTTCGGGATCGAAGTTTATTCTTCTCGAATAATCCTCCCCGCGGCTACCGTATTCTCGATCGATAGGTATATTCCGTCGGAAAGTTTCTCTTCGACCCCCCTCTCTACTGTTCTCATCTTCGTACCGGTACATCGCGTACCCCTCTCTCGGCGCGTAGTGCGCCTCGCCGGGTCGCATCTCTCCGGGGCGACGGCAATCTCCCGGAGTCCGACCCCACTGACTCTCCGTTCTCATCTCAACTACCGACGGCTCGCTATCCGTCCTCGCTCTTCTATCGTTCGCGGCGATACCTCTACTACTGTCTTCTCTTCTTCTCCTTTCAGTGGAGTATTCCCGCTCGTGAGATCTCTCGTCGACCTCCCGGTTAAACCCCACTGTTCTTCTTTCCTCTTCTGATCGGGCTCGACGCTTCGTCCGCCCTCTTACGACGTCAACCTGTCTCTCTCTGCTCGGTCGCACGCCGCTGGGGATACTCGCAATCCCCCTATTACTTTCCGTCGGCGGTTGTTGCGGTTTACCTATTTCGGCCCGCGCATTATCCGCTGACGGCTGTGGGACACTCTCTGCCCCCCCCCCCCTTTCGCCGCTAACTCGCTGTTGTGGGGTTCTCGTAGCCCCCCCCCCCCACTCGCCACATCTAACTTCGCTACTCCTCACCCCGCTACTATATCCCTCTCCAGTCGACACATCAAGCCTACCGCGGTCGGGTCTATTCACCCCCGCCTCTCCCTCTGCTATTGCGTGGCCTACCAGGCCCTCTACTCCCTGCCTACCAACTATGTGGCCTACCAGGCCCTCGCTGGGTCTACCTAACCCAGCCACTCCCTGCCTACCAACTACGTGGCCTACCAGGCCCTCGCTGGGTCTACCTAACCCAGCTATTCCCTGCCTACCAACTACGTGGCCTACCAGGCCCTCGTCTGTCTGGCCATACACGCCCGACGTGTTTACATTAATAGCACCTGTATTGGAAACGGAATTAATTTGTTCGTTCGAAATAAAATCATTTGAATTATCTTGCGCGACTACACTATCTGAATTATTTTGTAAATTCGGGCTCGCTGAATTATTTAAGTTATTTAGATTATTTTGTGTTATTGCATTACTTAAATTATTTTCTAAGTTCGAATTTGGGTTATTACTTTGATTAATTGGATTATTTTGCGTAGCTACATTAATATTAGAATTATTTTCTACATTAACATTAGGAATGTTCTGATTTAAATTTAAATTACTACCACTAGGTAAAGTATTGCCTGCAATAAAGGTTTGATTAGAATTGTCCCATACGGTACTATTAATATTAACCACGTCTACTGTACCATTATCATTATTACCCCCCCCCCCCCCCCCCCCCCGCCCGTACGGTCACACCAGTTTTGAGTCTGTCGTGCGGTCCCTGTAAGTGGGGTATTAATAAATGTATCCACGGCCCCCAGCTCCCCAAAAATACTCGAGAGAGCCTCGCTCTCAGACTCCCCCATTTGCGCCAGTTCCACCTCACGCGCGTGTATAGCTTCATACTCTACGAGTTTGTCTCGCTGTTTCTCCAATTCTCTTCGCTCACGCTCCGCTTTTGCTATTTTATCCATAGCCTCCCCCTCGGTCTGCTTGGCCAATTCCATCTATCTCCTAATCCCCTCCCTTCGCCTCGCCTCACGCGCTCTACGCTCACTCTCCTCCCTCACTTCACGCTCTCTGCGTTCACTTTTCTCCTTCGCTTCACGCTTCTCGCGTTCGCTTTTCTCTCTCGCCACACGCTCTTCTTGTTCCTTCAGCTCTATTTCATCATACTCCCTAAGGCTCCTCACGGCCCTTTCGGCCCTCTCTCTTATCTCTCCAATCGACGCCATTTCCCTCTCCAGCAGCACTCTCCCTTCCTCTAGCCGTCTACCTACTTCTCTATTACCTTGCACTGCTAGATTGAGACGGTACCTAGCGTCTATCTCTCTCACCCGTCTTTCTTTTGCGGAGGATGTAGCAGACTTATCGGTTGTGGAGGATTCCCTCCGCCTTCCCGATCTACTAGCTTTCCCCCTCCTCCTGGAACTCCCTCCGACCGACAAGACCGAATCCGCGGGGTCAGCCTCGGATTCGCCCTCCTCAGGTCTGTTCCAACCCGCTAATTTTACTCCCCGGGCATCGACCAAGTATGGCCCTATGTACACTGACGCTACGCTAGGTTCCATACTCCCACATTCCCATAGTTCAAACAGTTCGCTGGCAACCCCTTTTGCTCTCTCCTCGGCTAGTTCCATCTGCCCAAAACGCATTAGGTAATTAAAGTGTCTATCCGACTCACCTAGTCGTTCCCTCAGTCTCACCTCGTCTATCTCCGCCCCTTCCTTCTTAGCGTCCTTTAGTAGTCTTTGGGTCGCGTTGTAGGCCCGTCGGAGTCGATCAGAAACCCCGACGTCCTCGTCGCCGATCTTTCGTCCGTCTCTCTGGGTCCGACGTCGTACCGGCGGCCCCACCGTCGCCGTTTCGGCGGGCCGCTCGTCGCCCTCGGCCTGTGGCTGGCCGGCGACATCGGTACCGATATCTCGTTCGTCTCTCTGCGTCCGGGGCCGCACCGTCGGCCCCACCATCGCCGTTTCGGCGGGCCGCTCGTCGCCCTCGGCCTGTGGCTGGCCGGCGACACCGGTGCGTCGACCCCCGTCCCGTGTCGACTCGTCTCCGTCTCCCTCCGTCTCGCCCTCTCTTTCTCTCGTTTCGACCTCGGGTTCCAGGCCCCCCTCGTCCTGAACTGCCGGATGACCCGTTTCCGATGGGTCCGGCGTTGTGGGCCTGTATCGCCTGGTTGCGGCCTCGCGGATCGTTAACTCTTCGTCCGGGGTCCGCGTCGGTGTCGTGTCACCTGACCGACTCATCTCTCTTCTGCAGATTTCGGTAGCTAGTGGCTATTGAGTTTATCCGGGGCGGCAGCTGATTTAGTTACTGCCGAAGGGTTTAGTTACTGAGTTACTGTGTTTAGCTAGGGCAGCAGCACTGATTTAGTTACTGTGACGGGATCCAAGAGGGATCCCGGTTTATCCGGTTTTAGTTCACGCGTCCCCGCCGTGTATAAAGAGTGAAATGAGTTCTGATGTTGTTTGTTGTATATAATATAATATGTGGATATAGATATAGATATAGTATGAGATAATATTGTCGTATACGGAAGGCGGGATACGGTAACTAAAGTCCTGGTCCTTCCCTATCTAAAACTATGTAATAACCTAACTAGCACCGGTATTGCACTGAGATAACTGAATTGGTATTATTACTGCCAAGTGGCTATATTGCACGGTTGGCCTTGTTACTCTACCTAATCGATGCCTTTCCCCCCTCTGATTGGTTGATACCCTTGTTGGCGCCCTTTGGAGTGTTCCCGTTCACTCCACCTATTCTCTCTGGGTTAGGGGTTTGGCCCCTGACCCTCTTTGTGTGCTTCCTTCCCACTCTTATTGGGATGGCACGAATTGGTTAATTACCCAATCTCGTGGCTCCCAATATTGCTTATCGGCTTATAACTTTATGGGGTGTTAGCGGGATTGAATAAGCTAACATTCCGAGTTCTTTTCAGTCTCGTAATAGCTGCTGTTGGCCAGGGACCACTAAGGGCAGTCCTTGTCCTTTAGGCCTGGCGCATTACCAAATCCACCCCTACAGGCAGCAGGAAGTTGGCCAGGGCCTAATAGTACTCAGGCTAACCTGAATACTGCTTGAATTTTCCATCCCCCCCCTGGCCCTTATAACTATGAAATTATTCCCGTACCCTGTAAGTTGCCCCAAAGTTCGCCCATAAATCGCCCCCAGTTTATAGAATGTGCCCAAAACCCATGGTCCCGCACCCAGTAGTAATATCGGAATAATCAATTTTAAATCAATACAAAAAAATATTCAACTCGCGTTATGGAAAGTTGAAATACCGCGAACAGTCCCCCCCAATGACCTTCGTGAAGTCTGTCGGTAGATTGAGTTTGCGTAGGTCATTCCCAATATAAAAAACCCAAATTTAATATTGCATAGTTTTAATTAATTTGGCCTAGAGTTTATATATATGTATAAATGTTCGATAAATGTTCCTGGAATATCCCGATCCACTATTTCTTTCTCTGATACGCCTTTCGTCTCTTCGCCCGTCGACTCTCATCGATCGCTATAGCTGGTAGGGGAGCGTCAACATCCATCGTGAGTAATGCTTCGGCTTGTCTCCTGGCGGCTCTTCCTTTCGATGGCATAGGGATCATGTCGGTTCGTCTTTCCAACTCAGACTTGCGTGCCTCTAGGAACCACTCTCCGTCACCGAACTCCTCTTTATACGAGTATAATCGTCTAATGACTTCAAATGGACCGAATAATCCGGCGCTCAGTAGCAGATCCACGTAATGGAAAGGTAGCGTGGCCGACGTGTGGAGGCGTTCCGGGAAGGAGAAATACCCGCACGCCATCTCCTGCACGATATTCCGAGCGTTTCTCCGAACCTTGGTCTTTAAGTGGCTGTTTGCGTATGTTTCAAACATGACCATATTTCCCATAGCGGTTACGTCTTTGGTTGGACATTTGATATAGCAGCGGGGGCTAGAGGAATGTCCACGGAAACCGCACGTGGTGCAGAGGTTATATAGGATCGGGCAGACGGAAACGTCGTGGCCCGATGTCGCGCAGTATGGGCAATAGAGTATCCCGATGAGCTGGAGGCACGAATCGGTAACCCGATTCCTTCTGCCGCGTGGGCACTGCTCCGAGCCGCAGTTGCCGCAAACCTCCAATTGCATCTCTCGACCGGGGAATATCGGAATCGGGCAGCCGACGTAGTATTCGAGTCGTCGGTCGCTCTTCGGAATATTCTCGGTGGTCGGTAGCCCGCGGAATGCTAGGCTGTTGCGTAGTAGGTTCTCGCTCCGATAACCTTCTTTGTGTCCCGCTGGTCTCAACTCGGACGACCGTTTCTGGCGGTGGATCCATTCAGTTTGCTCGGTGTACCAACAGGTTAGTCGCATAGGGTCCTGAGGAACGGCGGGTGTAGTAGCCACCGCTGGTCGGCGAAGAGGTGCCGGGGTTTTAGACGGAGGGATACCGAGGAGATCGTCGGGGGTCGGCGCATCGCTGGGGCCCTCCTCGACCAGTATCGCTGAGCGGGTCCGTTGGTGGCTGGTACTCGGAATCTCCGACGACCAATCTTCGCCACCCGGGAAAGGATACGGGGATAACCGTTGGCATATGTCGCCGAAGTCGCTCAATGCAGATGTAGTGGCTACCTCCCTCGCGGGGCTACCGGAGCCGCGTGGGGTGTAAACACCTGCTCTCTTCATCGGTTCGGCCGAGGCAACCCGTTTGGCGGCCGGTCCATACGCGGCTCCCGGCTCGAGTTGTCGCTTCGGGGTGGAGAGTAGAACACCCTCGTTTAGCCATATCTCTTCCCCTTCCGAAGAGATCAGAGGCTCCTCCGCACCGAGAAGTTCGGTAATCGTAGGGATGTCGTAAGGTCCGCTCTCGTCCCAGGAATCGATAACGGCGAGCGTTTTAGTCTCTCCCGGTGCGATGTTCTCGACCGCTTTGAACGCGTGGTGTATGACCTCGTTCCAGTCGTAGTCGACGAAGGAAAGCGGGATCGCCGTAATAAGGTTATCGAGAGTTTTACAGATAAACTTAGCGACGGTGTAGCATTCCATAACGACGTAAACGTAGTTCCGTCGATCGGGATTCTCCCACCTTTGGTGTATCGTCCACTTCCGATCAACGTCCTTCCATCGACCCTCTCGCTCGCTCTTTATTTCTAATCCCGGGTAGTCCCGGAATTTCTGGGGTTTGAAGTCGATGCCGCCAGTTTAGCACAGCGAGGTAGCCGATCCCGGATTTCGTCGGTCTCACCTCTTGGAATCCTCGCATGAACTCGGCGAATCGTAACCAGGCTAGTAGCGTTTCAGTGTCGATGCAATGGCTAAGGGCGTTGAGGTCGTCTCGTCAGTTTCTTCCTGCAGGAGCGTTCGCGTAGTCATTCCGGACGTCCGCCTTGATATCCGACCCGATTTTAATGACGTCGAAGTCGAAGAGGATTTTTTGGATTTCCGGAGGTAGCAACCAGATCGCTCCGGCTGCCTGCACTTCCTGTCTGGGTGTCGGGAATATTCGGCACACCAGTACCAAACCGTCCAGGGTTCCGAGGACGACTAAGGATCGACCGTATTCTTTCGCCCCGTACTTTTCCTGGTAGTCATCGCGGTTTTGGATAATCGATATGCGTTCCTCTCGAAGCGTCGCCGTACACTCCGACAGGTTTCCCCAGTAGGCGAGGTACGTACTCTTGTCGTCAACGAAACTTTGACATCTCGCCAACGTAATCGCTTTCGAGGTGGGCGTCGCGTTTCCCTCGTTGTCGTAGATCAAACATCGGGATCTGTAGATGCTCTGCCGGAACGTTTCCCAAAACGACGAATCGTCCCCTCTGGTTGTCTTTGCGTTCCGAGTTCTTTTCAGTCTCGTACTAGCATCGGCTAACCGGAGGGCTCGTAGATTCTTGGAATCCGGTCCCTCTCACCCGGTGAATTTAACGACTCGCACGTTCTCATTTAGCAGGGTGCTCCAATTTGTATCAAAGTCAGGGGATCCAGGTTGCGAATATTCCAGTAGATCTATCGTGTTACGTAATTCGCCGATAATTTGGCGATTTGGGTCCATATTTACGATTATATCCGTTACATTAATTTGTAAGTCCAGAAAGTCTGAAACTATAGCGATAGCAGAATAATTCAGTTTTTTATTTAATTCAGTTTATTAATAACATTGCTATATAGGCATCTATCATCTTATTGCTAATACATTCAGCATTTACAGTTACTATAACTATACATTAATATCCAACCAGTTTTTTATGACTTTTTTGTCCTTTCTTTTTTCCAATTCTTCTCTTTAGACTTTTTTATACCTTTTTTTGTCTTTTTTCATTTCATTATTATTTCATCTCATTTCATTTATTTCCACATATATTTCAACACATTTATTTCCACCATTTCACATTTATTTATTTCCACATATATTTCAACACATTTAGTTCCACCATTTATTTCACATTTGTTTATTTCCACATCATCATTGGGTTTATAGCCCCCCGGCTATCATCATTGGTTATAAGCGCAGCACCAGGGTGCGCATCATTACATTTTCATCAGCATACGCGTCACCATTCAGGTTTATAGTAGAGTTGTCTGATCCTTTTCATCGCTTCCAACTATATTCAATCATTTTCTTTGGTTAATCTTTGTCGTGGAAGGGGTGTTACGCGGCAATCTGGGATCTACAGCTGGACTCGTTACACCGCCTACGCCCCAAACTGCGCACATAACGGACAATGACGACGCTGGGAGTGAAGTCACGTGGATGCACCAGGGACCCACCAGAATAACACTCCCAACAACATAAAGCTCAGTCGACGAAGTCATGTGGGATGGGGTTACGCAACATTCTGGGATCTACAGCTGGACTCGTTACACCGCCTACGCCCCAAAATCCACGCAACGGTCCCACCAGAATAACGCGACTGAGAAACATAAAACCCTCTATCGTCGAAGTCATGTGGATGCACCATGGACCCACCAGAATAACGGGATAGAGGGGGTGTTGCGCGGCAATCCGGGATCTACAGCTGGACTCGTTACACCGCCTACGCCCCGAACTGCGCACGCAACGGACAACATAACATACTGCAATGAATACAATGAATTCCACTTCAAATCTTTACCATTTCCAATAATCCAATATCATTGGTCCCGATGACCAAAATCAGGGTAAACAAAACATAAACGACCCTGTGTCAGCCGAAACATCTGCAGGGTGACGCTGGACTCCACATAACACACGAGGAAACACAAATACCATTGCGTGGTTACAGTTGGTTTAAGGGGGGTCCATAATTCGTTGTCGATAAATCACAGTTTAAAAGAGTTTGTCAACATGATGAGAAGGGTTTAAACGCATTTATCATTGTCACCGATGTCTGCAGCAGGATCTTGAGTAGGGAACTTATCACCTCTCGTAGAGTCACCGCTATCATTGCCTTCAAGAAGGCACAGCCTCTGGATAGGGCGTTGGTAGTGGCCCGATGCCGTTCGTATCGTCACAGTCCTTGCAAGTCCGTCTTTGCTTGGGTGTATGGTCACGACCCGCGCCACAGGCCAGTGAACGCGGTCTTTGAGATCTTCTTTAAATAGTACCATGTCGCCAACTGCGACGTTCCGGTAGGTGTTGTTCCATTTCCTCCTGGTCCGGAGGGTTATGAGGTACTCCTGGGCCCAGATTCTCCACCAATGCGCTGCCAACGCTTGGGCCTTTTTCCAGTTTGTATGTTTCGTGATCTCGTTGGGATCCGGGAACATGGTTTCCGGGAGAACGTGGGTTTTGGGTCTCCCCAGTATGTGGTTAGGAGTGAGGGGCTCCAGGTCTGTGGGGTCGTCGCGGATAGGGACAATGGGTCGGTTGTTCAGGGTAGCCGTGATCTCGCAGAATGTTGTGCGGAGGGTGTCATGGGTTACCCGGGTATCGCCTAGAGCGACGCGCATGGATCGTTTCACTAGGTCGATCAGTTTCTCCCATACCCCGCTCGTATGGGGTGCTAAGGGGGTCTGGAAGTGCCACTGTATCTGGTGTTCCTTCCAGACTTGGGATGCGGTATTATCGGTAAACCATCCCTCGATCGCCTCTCTAAGTTCTCTTTCTCCTCCCACAAAGTTTGTACCATTATCGGAATACATGTGGCGGCATGTCCCGTTGTTCGCCACGAACCGACGCAGAGCGTTGATGAATGCGTGTTGTGTCAGATTTACCACGATATCTAGGTAGATTGCCCTAGACCTTAGGCAGGTGAAGATGGCTCCCCAGCATTTGATGTTGGATCGTCGTTCAATAACTGTGAACGGTCCGAGACAGTCTACTCCGGTGACATAGAATGGTGGGGAATCTGCTTGTAGACGGGTGGCTGGTAAGTCGGCCATCTTTTGGGTGATTGGTGGCGCTAGGTAACGTCTGCAGGTAAAGCAACGTTTCAACACTTTCCGGATCAGTGGCTGGATGTGGGTGATCCAATATCTTTGTCTTCTATTAGCTATAATCCAATTCTGTCCTGCGTGGTGGTTGTCCTCGTGACATTGTAGAATTAATAGCTTAGCTAGTGTCGACGTTCCGGGCAGAAGCGCCGGGTATTTAACCTCATATTCGACCGGGGCGTTTGCCATCCGGGTATTCAGTCGGATCAGTCCATCCTCTCCCATCATTGGTCTCAGTTGGTAGACTGGGCTGTCCGGTTTCAATGTTTTGCCCGCACTAAGTTGTTCCCATTCATCGGGGAAACTTTCTCTCTGGACATATCAAACAATACACTTCTCCGCGATAATGAGTTCTTGTATATTCCGTTGAACTATCGGTTTGTTGTTTTTCCACCGTAGGAAGTTGCGAAGGGTTATAACGTGGTGGACGAGCCGTCTCATTGATGAAGTTCGCTCGATCAACCGATGTAAAGACGCCGCTAGTTGAGTGATCGTCGCGACGTTATAGTGCCTGCCCGAGTCCTTTGCAGGCTCAGTCAGACAACTATAAATTTCCACTGCGTTGCTTCGATGGATTTTACGGATCTCTTTATCGTCCTCGGAGTATTTTCCGCTATCGAGTTCGGGGTCGAATCGGGTACTCCATGTTAATTGTGGCTGCCGTAGGAATTCCGGGCCTGTAAGCCAGAGTTTACTTTTACCGAGTTGTTTTGGGGTGGCGCCTCGGCTTGATAAGTCCGCTGGGTTTTCCTTCCCGTTCACGTGATGCCACTGTTCTCGGCCGGTACACTGTTTAATCTCCGTGGCTCGGTTTGCAACAAACGTGGTGTGACGCCATGATGAAGAGTGGAGGTCGGTCACCGAACAATAACCCACGGAGGTTGCCTTCTCTTTGATCTGACATTTGGGAAGGTAGGTATAGGTGTCAGTAGTTTCTTCCTTAATGCCGCAGAGTGTCCATCCCATTATTGTTCGTTCAGCATAAAATCCGTCATCCTGTTTTATAGATCGGGCGATATCTCCGGTGGGGATGTGTAGTTCCGGTGTATCAAGTCCGATCAGTAGGGTGATGCGGTTTACGTCCAACTGCGGACACCTCAGGTCTACATCGTCTCGGTCCAATTGTATGAGGGGGGCGTACTCGGCTGATTGTCGGAACCGCACCCGGAGGTCTGTGTGTACCAAGGCGTTCTTGATGGTTAACTTAACCGTTTCGTAGCCCTTCATCACTCCTTCCATCTGGAGTTGCACCTCCCCGGACTCTACCTCTCTGTTATCGGTGATGGTTTGTATGGGCCGTTTACAAGGTTCATATTCTAGGCCGAGTTGCTCGAGGAAATCCCGGTCGATGATGGTTCCGTCGGACCCGTTATCGAGGAACGCGAGTGTCATCAAAGATTTGCCGACTCCTTGGATCCTTACTGGGATTACCTTTGCGAAGACCATGTAGCGGCGATTTATAAGATTAATCGTGGCCGAAATATTTGTTACTTGTGGTGTATCGGTGGAGATTTTAAATGGGTTGGTTTCTCTCCGTTGGGTTGTCCGGGTTCCTTTGAAGACGTGGTTTGTTTCTCCTCTTCGCCTGGCTTCGATCCGAAAGGGGAGGGTAGTAAAATCGAAGTTTGCGGGGATGTGGAGGAGCGTGTGATGGCGTTGGTCGTTACAGACAGCACAGCATGATCTTTGGTCGCAATCCCGAACATAGTGACCTGTTCCAAGACACCGGAAGCATCCTCGGTGTTTCATTATCGCCTCGAAGCGTGGGACGAGTTCGGCGAACTGAAACTTTCTGCAGAATTCCACTTTATGTTTCTCCCCACAGAAGAGACAGAGCAGGGAATTTGTGATGCCTTCCCTTTCGGGTGCCCAACTCACGAGATAACATGCCCATTCCTCGGCGGATGTTGGTTCCTCGTAGTCTTCGTCGTCGGAATCCTCGGCCATGGTGATGGCCATCGTACTCACCGGTGGGGGGCGGAATCTCGGTTTCGGAGGGGTTATCTTACTCCTGGAGTTGCTCTCTATTCCGTCCAACTTTGCGAGACTCTGTTTTGAAAACATCGAGTCATTCATGGCTTCGGAGATATCGTCCAGGAATGCCGACATTTCAAGGAAGCTAGGATCTCGATCTGGATGTCTGCGCCGGAGATCCACACATTTATAAGCCCACTTACTTTGTAGCCATCCGGGGAACTTCCGGGCGATCTGTCGGAGGTTTAGAATGTTGTTCACCTGGTCCTCCTTATTTAAGGGTTTCAGAGTATAGTAGGCATCCTTCATAGAGTCGGAGAATTCCTGGATGTTCTGTGGGTCCCCTAGTGATCCCGCGTCCTGTATCAGTCTCTCTAGAGTTTTATTAATTATAGTTCCGGTATTTCCGTATCTTTTATCTAGAGTTTTCCATGCGTCATAGTATGCCTCATGAGAACCTCCTTCAAAACATGCAATAATTCTGCGTGGTTTGTCACCCAGGTATTGCGATAAATATACCAATTTCTGTGCGTCGGCTATGTCCGTTGATCCGATCTGCGCAAAGAACCGTTTCTTGAATCTGAGGTAATCGACGGGATCTCCTTCGAAGGTGCGAATCTCCATCTTAGGCATGGCAAGGCGGTTCTCCAACGCCCGGATGATGCTGACGTCGTCTGAACTAGAGTGACTCGGAGGGTTATAGTTATTGGCACTCACTCCCATACTTGATGGATCAATAATAGGTGGAGTTTTAATAATGACGCGGCTACGAGTTTGTGGTGTGGATGTAAATGGGTTGTTAGATCGGGGAGTGGCGTCCCGTTCCGAGTCCTTTTCAGGCTCGTACTTGGGTACACTCGCTGTCGTGGTGTTGGATGGGAAATAAGGTTCCTCATTCTTTAGCGTAGCCGGTGGGGGATGGAACACCGGTGCTTGTGCCGATAGCGTAGACTGTTTGGTCGGCGGGATCTCGGGTTTCGGAAGTTTCGCCGCTGTCGGTATAAATGACTTTTCTAATTCCGGTACCGGGATTGGTTCATATTCCTGATCTATATCCCTTTCCCAGTCCTCGTAGAGTTGAATATCTCGTTCTATAAGTGCGGCTTCGTATTCCGCGAGTTTTGCAATATCCGCATTCTTTTTGTGGATGAGAATTGCTTGTGCCTCGGCGTGTTGTTTACGCATTTCTGCTTCCCATTTACGTTGTTCGATCTCTCGTTCGGCCTCTCGTCCGCGTTGTTCGGCCTCCTGTTCGCGTTGTTCGGCCTCCTGTTTGCGTTGTTCGGCCTGCCGTTCGTCCTCTCGTTTGCGTTGTTCGGCCTGCCGTTCGTCCTCTCGTCTATGTTGTTCGGCCTCTCGTCTATGTTGTTCGGCCTGCCGTTCGTCCTCTCGTTTGCGTTGTTCGGCCTGCCGTTCGTCCTCTCGTCTATGTTGTTCGGCCTCTCGTCTATGTTGTTCGGCCTCCTGTTCGCGTTGTTCGGCCTGCCGTTCGGCCGCTTGTTCGGCCTCTCGCCTTTGTATTTCGGCGGCTTATACATCTTGCTCGGCTTGCAGTTGAATATACTCATCTTCCATCCGAGCTTTGAGGGCTAATGCCTTCCGTTCTCGTAGTTGGTCTCGGAGTGGCGGCGCCCCTTGAGAACTGCGCGCTGAGCCGGATATCTCGCTCCTAGCGCTGGAGTGCTGATTTCTAGCGGACCCCGTTCTCTTGCGATGTACTGCTGTCCTGATGCTGGAGGATCGTACTGATTCCGCGTCTGTTCTTTCAGCCCTCTTGTAATACTGTTCTTCATAGCCTCTCACAAGGCTGAGGGTCCTCCGGTGTTGTTTGCGGAACCCATCTAGATGTACAACGTGTTCTTCCAACTTGGGGTAGTTTTCCTGATCGGTGGAGGGAACGAGCTCTTGGTACGCTTGTATCATTCTTTCGTACCGCTGTAGGATATTTCGGATACTTTGAAGCTGAGTTTGTACTTCATTGAGGGGGGTTTTGACTCCCTTGAGTTGTTTCTCCATCCGTTGATACGCCCGGGTTACTCCGCCTTTGAGGGCCCCTAGCCAACGGGTCATGTTCTTGACGTTTGGTACCTCGTCGGCTTCCGAGTCTGTGTGGTGATCCATCTCGTCGGTATCGGATACGTTATTTGTCGTCATTGTAACGCCTCGTCGATAGCTAGTTACGCGATGTCATAAAACAGTTCCTCGTAGGTATTGTACTCAGCTTGGACCACCCGAACGGTAATCCTGAATCGTCCGACGTTCGTTCCTTGTACTTCAACTTCGACGTGCCAGATTCCTGGCTCAACTTGGATTATATCAATGGGTGTGATCGATACTTCCATTCCCTGTTAACAACTCTCCAAATATGTGATCTGCCGACTACGAGTTGGTTAGATCGAGTTTGTTGATTAATTAAACCACAACTTCGTCTCAACTCAAATACCAGAGTTTCCTCGTAGTGGGTGCTGGCAAGCACGTAGAGAGTTTTTGAAGAGTATTGAAGGATTCTCAACTTCCACCAGTTGAAGTTGACCGTAATTATTCTTAATTTTGTTGCCGTTATCCCTACACCAGGGGGGAAAAACGCCGATGCTGGAGACGTGACTTTACAGACCACCGAGCCCCGGCCAGTCACCGGATATTGATTGTGGAGAAGGAATGTTTTCTGAGATGCAAGTTTGCGGTTGATAAAAAGCTGCATTAGTTGGATATACTCTTTAATGTAACTTCCTACAGTTGAAACCTGATTAAGAATAATTTTGGGCTTCCCCAAATCAATATACACCAAATATTCACAATAATTATACATGATAATATAAATCCCTACGGTATATTATTTAATTACCCACTGTTCGCTCAGATTTTAGCCTACCTAATGTTCCCCAGATTTTCCTTCGGTCCTAGTCTTAGTGCCGTAGTGTCGGTGTCGGTCGACCCTGTCGCGTGTCCGTTCCACCCCTCACAAACCCCGAAGGGAACGATCATCGAGAACCAGCACGGCTTGGCTAAGGGTCGGTCCAGTCGGTAGACTCTGTCGCGTATCCGTACCACCCCTCTCGAACCCCGAAGGGATCGGTCATCGAGAACCGGTACGGCTTGGCTAGGAGTCTGTCGTGTCGGTGGACCCGTTCGCGTGTCCGTTCCACCCCTCACGAACCCCAAAGGGTTCGATCATCGAGAACCAGAACGGCTTGGCTAGGGGTCCGTCGGTTCATCGCAGAAACCCAATCACCTAGGCTTTCCGAGTCCCTTTCAGGCTCGTAGTCGCTTCGGCAGCCGAGAAACTGCTCCGAATAGTCGGTAGGCCAGTAGAGTCTAGTCCTTTGTCTTTTGACCCCGTCGCGTGTCCGTTCCACCCCTCACGAACCCCGAAGGGAACGATCATCGAGAACCAGTACGGCTTGGCTAAGGGGTCTGTCGTCGGTTCCCGTCGCAGATCCCCGGTACAAGCAGTCAGCGTTCCGAGTTCTTTTCAGTCTCGTAATAGCTGCTGTTGGCCAGGGACCGCTAAGGGCAGTCCTTGTCCTTTAGGCCTGGCGCATTACCAAATCCACCCCTACAGGCAGCAGGAAGTTGGCCAGGGCCTAATAGTACTCAGGCTAACCTGAATACTGCTTGAATTTTCCATCCCCCCCCCTGGCCCTTATAACTATGAAATTATTCCCGTACCCTGTAAGTTGCCCCAAAGTTCGCCCATTATTCGCCCCCAGTTTATAGAATGTGCCCAAAACCCATGGTCCCGCACCCAGTAGTAATATCGGAATAATCAATTTTAAATCAATACAAAAAAATATTCAACTCGCGTTATGGAAAGTTGAAATACCGCGAACACGTATGTTCAGCATACTTTCATTATATGGGATTCCTGATGAAATTATTGCAGCAATCAGATCAGTATACGATGGTTCGACAACATTTGTGTCTACTGTTGATGGTGACACAGAACCATTTGAAGTGTTATGGGGCGTCCTCCAAGGAGACACACTTGCACCATTCTTGCTCATTATTGTGGTTGACTATGTTCTACGCATGTCCTTAGATCATTATAATGATGATGGGGTGATGATAACTCCACCTACTGGCTCCAGAAGTCGAGGAAATCCTGCCAAGTACCTAACTGATCTAGACTTTGCTGATGACTTAGGAGTACTCTCAGAATCATTAGAGGGAGCCCAACAGCTCCTCAGCTCATTAGAACATGCTGCTTCTAGTGTTGGTCTTTTTATTAACTCCAGAAAGACCAAAATTCTGACAGTTAACTTTGAAAGTCCTCAGCAAGTCTCTGATCGGATGAGCATAAGCTCAAAGGATGGTATGCTTGAGCATGTGGACGACTTCTGTTACCTGGGATCATGGATCCGGAAGTCAGGTGAGGACCTTCGAATACGTAAGGGAAAGGCATGGGCAGCCTTGAATAGGCTTTCCAGGATTTGGAAGTCACCAAGAATTAATCGGAAACTTAAGGTCCGATTATTTAGAGCAGCAGTAGTTCCAGTACTCCTCTATGGGAGTCCATGCTGGGCTCTAACTGCTGAGGACACCAAATCTCTGGATGGCACATTCACAAGAATGCTACGCCGGGTTCATTGTGTCAAGTACAATGCACACATCTCCAACCAGACACTATATAACATTGGAGGTGTCTCATTGGTTCCCCCAAGATTGACTCTAGAACAAATTCGCCTCCGCTTTGCAGGACATTGCTTTCGCCGTGAGGACCAGCCAGTGCATAATCTTGTACTTTGGCAGCCTCATGGAGTGAATAAGCATGGTGGACAGCCCATGACTTTCTTGAGACGCATCTTAAAGGACACTGGCCTTAAAGATGCGGATGATCTAGCAAATGTCATGGGTGATAGGGAGTTGTGGCGGTGCAATTTTGTTGACAAGCCGGCACAGCATTCTTAAAAATGCAGCTGCAATGCAGCATGCCGATCCTAGTAGTAGTAGTAGTTCTATATAAGCTATACGAGAGTTGTTGTCGGAGATTGGGGCTTCGCTGGGTATATCTTAAGATGTGATCGGGGCCCCTACTGGTAGTATAACATCGGAACTACTACTGGGTCGATCGGCTCGGCTGATGTATCATGCAATGGGGCTGTTGCTAATAGGAATGGCTCCCATTCCCGTGGGTCTTCATAGACTGTAAACTGGGGCTCGCTAGGCTCATCTTCCTCCTGTAACCTACCCAGGGGGGGCCGAGAATCCAGTGGTCACGGATGATCTAAATCTGTCTGCTTCGGGGGTATCCTGTCTCTATTATATGGAGGCAGGTCCAGCAGCGCCACTCTAACAGCTCTCTTTCATCTGCTTCGAGAGTGGCTACCACTTTCACTAGCGTTGGTGGAGTTTCCTTCATCCGATGAAGCATAAGTCCCTTTATGCGGCCTAGGCCTACCTAGGCTGTTTGAACATACCTTTTCCTTATGCTGATTTTCACTTAATCTTTTTAGTTATATTTTGTTTCGTAAAGCTATATCAGCTTCCACACATTCGTTTTCCAGTTGTTCGGCGCGCTTACTGATTTCTTTCTTGCGCTTTCTTGGCGTGCTTTCTGTTACTTACTGATTTCATTACGCAGCTGGTTTGCGTTTAACTGCAACTCCAATTCTAAGATTTCCTTATCAGCCATATGCTCCTCCACTTGTTCCCGTCTATCACGCTCAGCGTCTATCTCGTCTAGAACTGCCATTGATTCAGGGCTAGAGGGGGTCAAACCCTTTAACCTCCTACGCAGTTCAGCCTCTCCTACTATATCTCTATAGGGTCATAGGTATCAGGATATTGCATCCATGTCCTCACCTCTCTGGAATCTTCTGAGTCAGTATTTAGGTTGCCATGTGCTATGGTGCCCAAACAGTCTATGTCCGCACCTGGGGGAATGGTCGGTCCATGCAGTCTTTCAAGTCTACTAGCTACTTCCTGAAAGGCGGATAAAACTAGCCTGATTCAGCAAACTATTTCCTTAACCTTAAAATATGCAGCTGGGTTTGTCCTAGGGTCAGGCTGCACGGTATGTAGATCATATGTGAGTGTCCCTGTATGCTGATTGAACTCAGCCACATGGCCATAAACTAAAGCGGATAGTTCTTCTGTGCTGCATGGAACCTGGGGAACCTTGAGTTTGTATAGATCTGCAAATGCCATATCATTAAACCTAAAGAACTTGTGAAGTTCCGGCTGGGATGATATAAGTTTATTAGGTAATGTAATTCTTCCCCATAAATTCCCTGTTCAGAGGCTACAGTTCCGGTTGTTACTTTCTCCCAGTAACTATCAATTTCCTCTAGCAAGTAAGCTAGCCTAACTTGCGGGTGAATGGGAATTGCTTCATCCGCAATAATCTGTAAAAGGGTGTTGATAATCAGGGTGTGTGATTCCTCGTTTCTGTTGGGTGAGGGGGCAAACATAATGGGGGATGTGTTCATTACTAGTAGTGATGGTGAGCTCACTCTAGTTTGGACAACACTAGCTATGGGTGGATCTACATTCAAATTGTCTGCAATCCCTCCAGTAAATTGCCTAGTCCTAATGCGGGACCTGTCCCAAGATTTCATGCTGCGGACAGGTGGTGCAACCTGCTCAATGGAGGGGGGAATGTCCGTATGGGGGGCAGCTGTGACTGATGGGTGGTAAGCAAAAGGTTCAGTATCAATATCTGACTCGTATAATGTGAACAATAAATAAGTTACAATGTTATTGAAGTCCCAGTGGGGTAACGTAATCGTAGTAAAATTATAATTAATTATTAATTAATAAAATAATAAAATAATAATAAATATAATAAATAAATAAATAATAAATAATAATAAAATAATTAATTAAGAGGAACGTTTCGATTTATTACATTAAACCATCATCAGCCAATACTACAGTAAGATACATAAAGTTTAAATTACATTCTAAATTATTAATATTACTGCAAAATATGTGAAAACATTACAATACGAGAAGATATAGGAGCCTATCTCGTATTGTAATGTTTTCACATATTTTGCAGTAATATTAATAATTTAGAATGTAATTTAAACTTTATGTATCTTACTGTAGTATTGGCTGATGATGGTTTAATGTAATAAATCGAAACGTTCCGCTTAATTAATTATGCTACATGAACCTCTGTACAGTAACAAGCCTCAGATGGTAAATGGTTAGGCCTGCCATAACATGGAAAACATTTGATTATATACATACAGTTAAGATGGGAACAACCAATAAGGCGTAAGAATGCTAGAAAGTGTGACAACCACTAGGAGTTCAGTACTATGATAAACGATGCCGGGCAATGGATAAACAAGATTAACGATGGCATATGGCACGGATTGGACACAAAATATTATGCACACAGAAGTGGAAAAATTATCTGACAAAAATATAAGATTTCGATATGCAGTTAGCGTGTGCATCAAAAAGTGGAGCAGTTGTGATGCTTGACAGTTGGTCCTGGAGATGCTGTTCCACAGTATGATTAACATCCCGAGGTACTTGGGTTTATCACCCAGTTTTTGGTCTTGGCTTGGACCATGAATGACAGGGTGGCTGACTTCCCAGCTGGTCCTGAACTAATCATCAAGCAAGCTTATAGTAGCGCCTTTTTTGGCTTTTCCTTTGGTATCCTGAAAGCATCCATAAGTTGTAAATAGCCGCAAGTTGTGCTTGTGGGATTGTATGGTCCCAGGCTTGACTGTTCCATCGACCGCAGTACATGTTTTATGTTGTCTAAAGAGACAGGCTCCATTATCTCCCACGCAGTTTCGTTTATTTGGGCTGGAGTTCTTTCTGTTAAAACATATACTGTAAAAGGTTACAATTATCAGTTAATAATTTATGTGATTTATTTTATGAAATAAAATAATTCAATTAAAATCTGAACCCGCCACCCCCATCCGCAGTATGTAACATATTTTACTATCGTTTTATTCCCAATAAACGTCAACGTTTGTTAGTAGATCCTGCATGTAGGTTGGCCTGGGCACATCATCTGGACGAAGTAGCCGTCACACTCATAGCATTCTGGTCTGCAATCACACTGCAAATTAGTAATGAAATAGTATTATTATATTATATTAATTAAATCGGCCCATCTTTTTTCCTTTTATTTTTCCTTTTATTTCTTAAAAAAATTTTTTTGGGGGGGTGTGGGTGGGGGGATTATGGATTTCAATACCGGAAGTACTAGAAAACCTAGATACACATTTGTTTCAATTATAGTTTGGCCTTCTCTAGATATTTTCAACCTTATTCTACTCTGTACTAGTGTGGTGCGTTTTTTACTTTTTTTTCGATTTCATTGTTCTACCGGTGCACAAAAGTTGCAAAATGGTAAAAAAATAAGGCATAAAAATAAAAATAAAAATTTCCTTAAATTTCGTCTATATCTTCACGGATCCCAAGAGGGCTGAAATTTTGAGCCATCGCGATGCACCATAATGAAATTTATAACAATACAACACATTGATGAAATATCAATGACTCAAGAAAGAACTTCATGCATGCATCAAATGTCATCAAATGGGTCCAAACTTAGTTAGAAACCAAAATTTTGATTTTGGGACCAATGGAAGTAGTGCCACAGGCACATGACCAAAACCTACTCTTTGGCGCAAGTACCTCTTATTCTCAATTTTGGTGACGGACAACTTTTAGTTCTCCCATGGCATTAATAGTAGGCTCATTAGAACCGCAATGACCGATTTAGTGGGGGTAGACACCATCAAAACAAGCATAGAGCGAATAGTTCTTGAGGTATTACAGAAAATGTTAAGTCCGACACAAGTCAACATTACCGCCTTGATGATTTATAGACAAATACACAAAAATCTTACTTCTAGTTATCTTAAGGCATTAAAAATATACACATCACTGCAACAAATTGATTTAGTGTATACAGACACCTTCAAACTTAAAGATTAGTGATTAATTCACTATAGTTTTTGTACAAAATGTGTGGGATGGGTCAACTCAATATCAAGTATTAATTGGTGGACATAGTCTTGACATTTTGTAAAATAACTCAAGAACTAATGACTCTACTCTTATTTTGAAGATGTCTACACCCACTATATCGATCATTTCTGTGATGTGTCTATTTTTGAATCCTTGAGATAATTCAAAGTATCATTTTTAGTGTATTTGTCCATAAGGGTTGAAATGGGTTGGATTTACTTTACTGTATTTGAACCATAGAAAAATAGTTTTCAGTCCATATGTACCTGTTTGTGCTTTAGAGGCCTGAATCAAAATGTAAGAACAAAAATAAGCAAAGTCTCTGATCTCCGGCTCTGGTCTCCGGTATTTTTCAAAATATTTCTCCGGGTAGGTCTCTGGTTCACCGGGATTAAGAAAAACAGGTGTCTGTTGCAACTCTAGGGTTGTCTATTACGGTACTATTAATATTAATCCCTTCTAACGTATCACAGTCAGTTAAAGAAATCTTTTTTACCATATTTGGCAACTTTTGTGCACCGGTAGAACAATGAAATCGAAAAAAAAAGTAAAAAACGCACCACACTACTGTGTACTGTATGTCATACATTCACTCTGGTCCTAGCATTCACTTACTGATTAGTGTCTATCAGACTATTGGTGTGATTATCAGTTATTGTAGCTGCATTTATACTATTATCTTAGGTGTTGGTAAGATTAGAACTGTCAATGTATGCTATCAACCAATGAGTTTCTGACCTAGTTTCATCTTATGTTATTATACGATTATGTACATTAACTCCTCCCTAAAGGCCGCTTGTCGATTTTTATGTAAAAGATACAATGCCGAGATAACATGACGTAGTGGCCGGTTTCTGTCAGTAACACTTCCCCCGAAACAGGGAACAACTCATATAGAAATACCTCATATATAGGGAACACATCATATATAGGGGACACCTTATATATAGAGAACACTTCATATATAGGGGACACCTTATATATAGAGAACACTTCATATATAGGGGACACCTTATATATAGGGAACACATCATATATAGGGGACACCTTATATTGGGACAGTAGTAAGTGAAGTGGAATCTATTTTAGTTACACTATCTACTATATTCTACTGTACTGTATCTATTCTTACTACTCCACTGTACTTTATCTATTCTTACAACTGTAACACCCTACTGTATTGTATATATTGTTACTACTCTACTGTACATACACCCTACCTACTGTCTTTGCTTTGCTACCGGTACTGTAAACTTTTCTATAATTTGTTCAGTAATTTTTCATTATTGTACTAAACTTAGTTAAATTAGCAGTCTGCCCAACCCTGTAACTGTAGTTTATAGATAGATACACTTAGGGAGTTTGAGTGGTGGAGGGAAATTCAAAAACGAGAGAAACACAGTTAGAGACTAGGTATATATTACCGGTACTAGCGTAGTGTGAGTGTGACTGTTATGTTACGCGCTGTCCAGCAGTAGACTGGGCAGCACCATTACACCGTATATTAATTACTGAACGAATATATATTGTACTATGTTTATGTAATTTATGGACCTTTTATATACAACATGGCGCAGTGTGTAGGATTGCTGGAATGTCTATAATGGCGGAATGGAAGTATAACTAAATACAGGAATTCTGAAATCCTGGATCCACGCAATATCTGATTTCTGAAGTTAAGCAGATGTAACTGTGAGTTAAAGAAGGCTATATAATATACTTAAAATATATTATATAATAGTTTATTTTTCTTGCCGCTAAACTGTCAGATATTGACGTCAATAATTTAATCGTTCATTAAAATAATTACATACGGATGGAAAAACTGAAAAACTCAAGAAGGGCTCATAAAGGTTATTTAAATGCCAGTGAACACGATTTCCACCAGAAAGCGGCTCAAATTCAAATGCCTTACAACGAGGATGATGTCGCAACACTGGAAATCGCCCTTAATGAGTTGGTCAACCGTTGGGAACGGTACAGTGAAGCCAACTTCCACGTGGTGGAATACCAGGATATTCCACAACCGGAGGAGGATGAATATTTTTCTAAAATGCATTCTTCGGTAATGGAAGCAAAATTTTTTACTGGAAAAGTAAAATAGAAATTTGGTTTCAATTGAGAATCCGATACAGACTGGTCCACCAGTTGTATCCGGATCCAGGCCCAGTTCGTCAACTCCAAAGCGGACTGTTAGGGCTCCGCCATCCCTAGAAAAAGGGATAGACTTGAGAGAATTTGACGAATGGATGGAAAACTGGAATGATTATTATCTGTTGGCACATTTAAAGGATTGTTCCAGGGAGACGCAAATTGCAACTCTACATCAACTTTTTTCACCAGGCTTCACAAACATGGTGAAATATGTGGCCGGAATAGATAGAGATAAAATCTCTGGGACTGAGGAAATGTTAAACCTTATCAGAAAACATCTGAAATCTGTAAGAAATCCTAATGTAGATTGGCAAAAATATTTAACTCACCGCCAAAATCATAGAAATATTTCTGATTATTATGCCAGTTTACTTTATTCTGCGGAATATGTGGATAAGGTTGATAAACAAACTCTCAATACTGCATTATTCGTCCTCGGCCTCGATGATAATGATCTCCGGCGATGAATTATAGAGAAAGTACCTCCTCTTGATTTATTGGGTGCCTACCAATTTGCTCAGGCTAATGAAGTAGCTGAGGCGGGTAAATCTACATCACTAAATTCCCAGTCCGCAATAGCAGGAATCAAAAACAAATCTGAGTACAAAAAGGGTAAATTTAAACAAAAAGAGCAAAACAAAACAAATTTGATAACTAACTCTTTAAATGACGAAAAACCTATTTTGAAAACTAGCAATGACTTTGAAAGATGCAGCCGTTGTGCCTATCCTAAACATGTTGATAATACTATATGCCCTGCAAAGGATCGCAACTGCATTTCATGTGGAAGAAAGGGCCATTTTCAGTCAGTTTGTAGAAATAAAAACAAAAATATATCTGGGATACGTCGTGTAGCAAGTACAAACTATTGTACAAATTCACATACAGTTGATATTTTGGTAAAAGACGTAGATACCGGGAAAAAACTTGCTATTGTTCCAGCTTATGCTGATAGTGGATCAGATGACACTGTTGCTGGGAACGGTTTTCTATTTGCAATTGGAAAATCGAAAGTTATGTTGGGTCCACAAGGAGAGAAGTTACAAAATGTGAATAGGGATTATTTAGACCAAGCTGGAACTATCACTGTAATTTTAGAATTGGAAGGAATATCAGTAAAATCTACTATAATAATTTGTTACGATGTTGATGATTTTTACTTATCAAGGAATATGTGTAAACAACTTCATTTAATTCATAAAGATTTTCCCAGGCCATTACCACCTCATCTATTCATGGCAAATATCTCAAAAACCGAGAACAATCTAAATAATACAACAATATCTAATACAACAATTACAAATCAATATATATTTCCAATAGATGAAAGGAAGCGTTGGTTAGCTACATTGCCAATAAACCCTACTGAGGCACAATGTGAGCCATAATCACAACACTAAAATCAATTTATGCAACTGTTTTTGACACTGGGGAGGAGTTAAAAACAATGACTGGTCCAGTAGTCGGCCACCCAATGAAAATATTGTTAAAACCAGACTTTGTACCTTTCAAAATAAAGGTACCAAGACAAATAGCATACGCATACCGGGAAAAGGTTAAGAAGGAACTTGACCATATCGTCGATATAGGTGTTATTATTCCTTTAGGGGATGAAAATGTTGAATGGTGTCATCCACTTGTGGTTGTCGATAAACCTGGAGGTGGCATACATATATGTGTGGATTTAACCAAACTTAATCGTCAGGTTATTAAAACATTTCATCCTATAAGAACACCAGACGAAGCAGTTGCAACAATTTCTAAAAACTCAAAGTGGTTCTCGAAATTAGACGCAACAAAGGGCTACTGGCAGATGGAATTGGAAACATCTAGCCAATATCTAACGACATTCATAACACCCCGGGGGCGTTATCGCTTCACAAGAGCTCCAATGGGGTTCATTAGCACTGGTGATTCATATTCATGGAGAGGAGATATTGCTTTCGAAGGTATTGACAACTTTGTCAAAGTTGTTGATGATATGTTAGTGGATTCTGAGACATTTCCACTTCATATTGATAGCATATGTGAGGTTCTAGAACGCTGTGTAAAAAGTAATATTACACTTAATCCAGAGAAATGCATGTTCGCTAAGAGAAAGATAATGTTTGTAGGTTATCTGATTAGCCACAATGCAATAGAAGCTGACCCCCAAAAAATTGATGCCATAGCAAATTTTCCTATTCCAACTAATCGTACAGATTTACGTTCATTCTTGGGCTTGGTAAATCAATTAGGGCATTTCTCTTCTAATATATCTACAATGGCTGAACCTTTGAGATGTGACTTGAAATCTAAAATGGCGTTCATATGGCTACCAGAACAACAAAGAGCTTTTGAAAATGTCAAGCAGGCTCTTGTATCGCCACCAATTTTGGCCCAATTTGACCCATCAGCACCGACGTCGCTTCATACTGATGCTGCACGAACTAGGGAATTTGGGAATGCCTTAATGCAACAACAGAATGGACACTGGAGATTAATCCAATGTGGTTCACGTTTTCTACGGGATGTAGAAACTAGATATGCAACCATAGAACTGGAAGCTTTAGCTGTCTTATGGGCAACACGCAAATGTCGGATATATCTTGCTGGTTTGGATAACTATAAAGTAGTAACTGATCATCGTCCTCTAATTCCAATCCTTAATCATTATACTATGGATATGGTTGACAACCCAAGACTTAAGTCATATCTTGAAAAACTATCTGGATACAATTTTACCACTGTATGGAAAAAGGGTAGTGAACATCTTGTTCCAGATGCACTTTCAAGATCACCAGTATCAGATCCGGATGATACTGATAGTGATGTTGATACAACACGTAGAGTAACAGCTACTATACAAAGAATTGTTGAAACAATTTCTGTGAGTACAGAAAACACTGACCCAGTCTTGGTTGAATTAAGTGACATAGGGTCAAATGACACAGACTATATCATATTGAAAGAATGTATAATTAATGGCACTGTCAATGACAATAAATATGTTAAATCTTTTGATAAGATTTGGGGTGAATTAAGTGTCACTAATAACTTGGTTATGCGGGGGAACCGCATAGTAATACCAAATAATGCTAAAGAATGGATACTTAAGAGACTTCATGCAGGTCATCTAGGTATTGTTCGATCTAAACAACGTGCAAGGCAAGTGGTTTATTGGTTAGGAATGAATTCTGATCTTGAGAACTATGTAAGAAACTGTTCCGAATGTCAATTCCATCAAGCAAGCAATCCTCATGAGGATATGATTTCTGATAATATTCCTAATACTTGTTTTGAGACTACAACTAGTGATCTGTTTTACAAAGACGGTTATCATTATTTAGTATATGCAGATCGTAAAAGTGGATATCCTTTTGTGTGTAGATTTGAAAGAGATCCATCATCTCAACAAGTGATAAATAAACTCTTACAATGGTTTGCAATAATGGGAATACCATACAAATTAAGATCAGATTCAGGACCTCAGTACAACTCAGAGGCTATGAAGGCCTTTCTTAAGGAATATGGAGTTATATGGGAGCCCTCATCGCCACATTACCCTCAAAGTAATGGGCATGCAGAGGCCATGGTCAAAATTATTAAAAGATTGGTTAGCAAAACATCTACTGATATTGTATCAAGGAAATTCCAAGATGGTTTAATGGAAATACGTAATACACCAAAGTCAGATGGACTATCACCATCATAGATGTTGTTTGGACATAGTACTCGTACAAATGTACCTGTACATAAAGATGTATTAAATCCAATTACTATAGAAAATGTGATAAATGCCGACAACATGAGAGAAGTTATATCAAAGAAAACCGAGGCACACTATAACCGAGATTCTAGAACATTACATCCAATACTAAGAGGTCAACATGTTTGTATTCAAAATCCCGACACAAAGAAGAGGGATCGAAATGGAGAAGTGGTGTGCTGTGATAATCACCGAACCTATACTGTCCGTCTACAATCAGGGTCTTTTCTTAGACGTAACAGACGTTTTTTACGACTTATGGGATCAGGAGGGAAATTCAAACAAACATTTAAAGAATCTTCAGATTCAGAGACAAGTGAGACAATCGTCAGACGAAAAAGTGATCGTGTAAAGAAGCCAACAAATTTTTATCAGGCATAGATCGATATTTATTAAACTCTTCAATTGATTGGTTCATATCTTTAGTTAAACTGTTGTAGATATGAACCAGGGGGCGTGTAGTATATAGATACACTTAGGGAGTTTGAGTGGTGGAGGGAAATTCAAAAACGAGAGAAACACAGTTAGAGACTAGGTATATATTACCGGTACTAGCGTAGTGTGAGTGTGACTGTTATGTTACGCGCTGTCCAGCAGTAGACTGGGCTGGGCAGCACCATTACACCGTATATTAATTACTGAACGAATATATATTGTACTATGTTATGTCATTTATGGACCTTTTATATACAACAGTAACCATACATATTGATTATATAATCTAATATTTTCTAATTATTCTAGTACTTCATTATCAAGCGCATAATATTTGTTAATTTTGTTTACATTTGTCTTTATTTTAATTTAGGTCATTTTCTGTAATAATTATAACAATTAATTAGTACCTACTGTAGTTGTTTTTTGGCTGATGATGTATATAATAGATACAGAACAACTATACATCAAACCAGCAAATGCAGGGATTTTTATAAATTACCACAGCGCACACCCGAGATCGGTAATAAATAACTCCACAAGATATTCATTCTGGCGAGCCATCAACAACAGCAACAAAAGCGAGGGCTACACACGGAGTACCCAGAAAGTCAAGGACGTCTTACTACAGAACGAGTTTCCAGCGAGAGTCAATAAAAAACTGCTAGTATCAGTTGAGAAACCACGGCGCAAATCACAACGACCTAAAGCAACAGAAGTTCAGAAGCTCCCAATCAGGCTTTCAAACATTAACGAAACGATAACTCGAGAAATTAGCAAAGTCATCAATAGAAGCACATTGAAAGAAATTACCCAGGCAGCTTACACACCAGGCACAGGCACAAAACTCAAACAGAAATTAATAAGATCAGCCCTTCACCCACCCAAATGCCCAGCACCGGCCACATGCCCCCTGTTACACCTGCAACATCAACATACCAAATTGTACAATCCGAAATGTCGTCTATGACTTAGAGTGTCCCCTTTGCCAATCCAGATACGTGGGCGAGACATACGACCAACTAAGAGTAAGACTCCGGCAACACTACAACAGCTTCAGGAGGGAAGACGATACGATGATAGCATAATTCTAGAACACTACCACATGTTCCACCCAGAAATCGACCACAAGAACATAAAACAACCACTATTAGGCAAAGTGTTTCGAAAGAGCAGAGATTGGGCAGACCGCAAAATAACTGAAAAACTAATAATAAAAACAACAACACCCAGCATCAACACACATCACACCAACAACTTTGACACTGGATGGTAGACTCTATGCTCTATATTCAATTTATATTTATACTTATATTTAAATTTATGGTTCAAAATTCCCGCCAGTTTCTCATAAGGTAGGTTTCACATAGGGGTAGCGCATTTTCTGACCAAAAAGACGAATTTTTGAAACATATCCTATCTGATGCAGAATTTCATGCTGAATCCAAATATGGAAACCGTTTTCCCATATCTTGCTTAGTTTTCGAGATATCTGGGATAGAAGATACTGGCTCCGATATATCACGATATCGGTAAGGCGATGAAGTTTGGGGTTTGCATTCAATTTCTGCAAATTTCTGTGCCCAGTGGTGCCAATGGGGTACAAATTCAAAACCAGATTAATTAGATGCAATAATATCACAGAAACACAATGGCGTTTACAGAATTCAATAAGATGCTAAAATAGCCGAGATATTTGTGTTTTCAGTTTAAAAATTATTCAAAATATGAAATCGATCTGTGATTGGTCGTGACGTCACTATACGCCTCTGAATTCAATTTATATCAGCATTCAGATACCTAATACAATCTTTGTATAAATTGGGGCAGTTTGTTGCTGCAGGGACTGCTATATTAGTACTGTAGTACAGCAGTACAGTGCAGCAGTCACCTGTACAAGCACTGCAGCATTGTATACTTGCTTATTTATATGGCGAACGGAGAGTAAACGGGACAACGGCAAGGCACAAGGAGGAGCGAACAGGGGTTCCTGGAACTGGAACAACGGCAATGGCTGAACGGCAAGGAGGAGCGAATACGGCGAATGGGAGTACCTGGAGCGGACCCGCGAGCCGGAATGCCCAATGAGAATGTCCCATTAACACTAATTTGCATGATAATTTTTTTTTACATTATTGCACAATGGGACTACAATTGTAGTCAATTGATTCTAGTTAAATTTTAACATATTTTGGAGAGTTTAGTCTTACAATTGACATATTTGTACATAAAAAATGGATGGTATAATAATTAGTGCAGCATCTTGTTGTGATGTTCACTGTAGTAACCCTGAACATTTAAGCAGTCTTAAAATATCTTACGACCAAGTTATTGGTGCTATTAAATCTAGTGTAGATAAGTATATCCCTACTTCTAAGTGTAGTTATAACAGTAGGACTACTAATGCTGTTCCCGGTTGGAACGAGTTTGTTAAAGAAAAATATGAAGCGGCGCAGGAGGCCTTTCATATATGGTGTGAGCAGGGGCGACCGAGATTCGGTTTTATTTGGGACGTGAAACGGCGTGCAACCGCGCAGTTCAAATTGGCCCTGCGTAATTGTCGTCGGTCTGTGCAGTCTATCAGAGACGACAAATTAGCTCAGTCTTTTATTGATAGTAAAAACGATTTTTGGAGTTCAGTGCGATCGCGAAATAACGCGAAAATTAAACGTTCCAATAATGTTGGTGGTGCTAATTCCGAACCGGAAATAGCTGATCTTTTTAAGAGTAGTTATGAGCATATCTTTAACTCAGTGCCGTGTAAGGATGATGATTTTGTCTACGTGAAAGGTGTGTTTGATAATTGGGATGGTTCTAATTATGTGCATATTACTCCGTCTATGGTTTATGAGGCGGTTCAGAGTCTTTCTAAAGGAAAGGCTGCAGGTCCGGATGGGATTTTTCCAGAAAGTTTAATATTTGCAGGGCCGCGTTTGTCAGTAATGTTAGCCCTATTATTTAATGCTTTTTTGGTTCATGGTTATTTGCCTAATAGCTTTATTACTTCTAGTATTTTACCTGTAATTAAAAATAAGAATGCTAGTTATTCTGATTTCACTAATTACAGACCTATAGCTGTTGCTAACGCGATATCGAAAGTATTTGAGGCATGTATACTGCCTTTTATCAAGGGTCGTGCTAAGTGTACTGATAATCAATTCGGTTTTCAGTCAGCTCTAGGCACTGAAATGTGTATTTTTGCGTTAAAAGAAACTGTTCATTTATATGTCAGTCGAGAATCTCCAGTGTATTCGGCGTTCTTAGATGCGTCTAAGGCGTTTGACCGGGTAAATCATTTTAAATTGTTTAGACAGCTATTGGATATTAATGTACCGGTTTCAATTGTGCGTATTCTTTCCTTTTGGTATTCAAATCAATATATTTTTGTAAGATGGGGAAGTGCTTCCTCGGATGTCTTCACTGTTACTAATGGTGTACGACAGGGGAGCCTTCTCAGCCCTGTTCTCTTTAATATCTATATGACGGAATTAAGTAGACGCTTGAACGACTCTTTTGTTGGTTGCAAAGTAGGTTCCATTATTATTAATAATCTTTTTTATGCAGACGATCTATGTTTATTATCCCCTAGCATTTTTGGTCTACGTAAGTTAATTGCTATTTGTGAAAAGTTTGGGGTGGAATTTGATATTGAATTTAACCCGCTTAAATCTCACTGTATGTATTTTCTTCCTTATAGAATTAACCGTGCTGGTGATGTATATCTTTGTGGTAAACCATTACATTGTGTTAAGGAGGTTAATTACCTTGGGCATACAATTACTTGCGATCTAAGCGATGAATCAGATATGAAACGTATAATGTGCTCAATGTATTGTAGGGGTAACCAGATTGCTAGATTATTTTCGAATTGTTCATATGATGTAAAGTTAACCTTATTTAGATCCTACTGTTACAGCATGTACTGTTGCTCACTCTGGTCTATATTTCGTGTTGAGAATTTGCGCAAGGTTAAGGTAGCTTATAATACTGCTTTTAGATCACTTTTCAAATATTCTAGAACTGAGGACGCTAGTGAAATTTTTGTAAATAATAGGATCAATACTTTTAGGGCTATGCAGAGAAGTAATATTTTTTCTTTGCTACGACGTATTGATATTTCACAAAACATCATTATTCGTGTAATTGCTAACGTTTCTCCTCTCTCGGTGTTGCGTAAGAGGTGGTTAGTGGTGCTTGGGGTAACCTAATTTTCTGATTTTGTGTTTTATGTAAAATTTTTTGAATTTTTTTCCGCTGTAAAATCTTTTGAATATTTTTTCGTTGTAAAAATTATTGAATTTTTATTCTACTTAAACTACATTATTTTTGTGTTTTATTCTTAGTCTATCTTTTATATAAACTATTGTCATTGTAAAGAGTGAATAACTTTCGTGCAGTTCTTAGAATTAATATTTTCTCCTTACTTAGCCGTACTGCTAACTTTGAGAACTCAATCATGCCTGTATCTCAATCACTAATTCTTTATTACATTGTCATTGGAACATTGTTCTTGGTGCTGTTTAATATTGCAATATTTGATTGGTAATTCCCCGTTAAATGTTTCTCCTTTGTATTGATTTAATGTAAACTTGAATGAACTACTTACTTAATATTATTATGTGTGCTAATAAATAGGTGTCGTGTAGGTACAATGGGCCTTGGCCCGATGAATTAAATAATAATAATAATAATAATTAGTATGTGTGATTTTCAGTCAGTCTGTCAGTCTATGTGTCCAACAATTTTTTTAACATCTTGAACTTTTCCGAACTATTAAATTCCCAAGAGTGTGTGTTTGTTCAGTTAGTGGTTAGTAAGTGTTTGTTAGTAAAATGAATAGAAAAATGCTGATCTGCTCACCATAGCTATTCAATTTTATTGCATCTGCTAAATGTTCAGCAGAAAACTAAACCAACACACTACCGGAAAACGATACCAACAGACCAATGCAAAAAATAAACTCTATAAAATCATAAAACATAGGCATGGATAATATCAATGAACTCAACCAGCAGTCACTGACTCACTATGACTCACTATGAGTGAGAAGATTGACAGTTTTGACATATAACCTGTCTTTGGACAGTTGAATGGGTTTTACAAACTGAATTCTTGCAAGTATCACAGCAATCTCGAGTGGATGAACGACCTTGTGCACCACTACACAGTTTACACTTTCGTGGACCAGATGATATCGATCCAATGGCTACTTTTCGTTGGTAACCGAGCATTAGAGCTGCTTGTCGAGATATAACAGGAGTACAATCAAGATCTACTCGTCTCTTTAGCTCTTCATCTGCAAGCGTAAGCGCCAGTGTCTTTAGGAATGAGCTACGGGAATCCTCATATCCAACCTTATCTAGAAGGAGAAATCCGTTTAGAGCAACGATGTCAATCATGTTCATAAATATGACAACAGGCCAACGATTGGTCTTTCGTTTGCATGTGAAGTGGCTAATCCTCTCATCCATAATGTCGACGCCATACTTAGTCATATTGTAATCTTCAACAACCTTAGGTGTCTTCTTAGCATTATCATCAACCTCAAATCGATTATGGCTGCTACTTAGCAAATTTACTATCTTGTTTTTTTTTGGCTTTGTATGAGCACAAGAGAACATTGAACTCGTTGTTGTAGGCGAACATGCTAGAATTTAATTCACGACCTTTCAACTTATTGAGCTCAGCAGGTTTCTCACGTCGGTTTGCCTTCGTAGTTCTGAGAAGCGTCATGTCTACCTTCTTCAGACGCTGTGCGAGCTCAAGCGAGGTGAAATAATTGTCTGTTGTGATGTTTCTGCCAGTGCCATGGTAGGGGATGGTTAATAACATCACAACGTCAGTGGCTAAGCCCACATGGACTGAGTCTCCCTCCTTACCCCCATAAATGAATCCTCGCAATGCAAATCCGGAAGAAGCTTCATATAACCAGAAGATCTTAGTGCCGAATTTCTTTGGTTTTTGTGGCATATAAGCCCTCCCTGGAACTCGACCTCTAAATCCAAGTAATTGCTCATCAACAGTAAGATGAGCTTCTGGGATGATATGTTTTTCAGTTGTTCTTGCAGCATTTCCCAAACCTCTCTAATGGCTGCAAATTTATCGTTATCTGCCGATTTCCTCTGATCTTGGGTTGATTTGTCATCGAAACGGAGGCACTCCAGAAACAGGTAGAACGGCTTATAGCCATGGCTGCCTTAAATAATGGTGGACCATGAATTGGGTGCCACAAATCTCTTGGTGACAACTACGGTATACACCGCCATGATCAGTATTCCTATACCAGCCTTCATTTCACCAAATGAAAATTGTCTAAACTTGCGAGACTTTACCCTGGCTAGTATCTTTCCCTTTTCATTTGTCTGACGAAGAACAATGTATAAAATTTCCCTGGTCATGAATTGCATGAAACCATCAATTTCTGATTTCGGTTTGTTCAAAACAGTTGCTGAAAATCGAATGACATCTGCTTGTTGCCGTCGAACTGGAGCAGGCTCTATATCTGAATAAACTGTTCCATCCTTTGATCGGTATGTGGCATCATCAACAGCCATTATGGTTTCATCAGAGGAATCTGATCCATATCCCGTGTTGTAGGCTGTCAGTAGGTTGTCACTTACATCCGAATCCCCCGATTCCTCAGTAAGTTCATAGTCACTGTCACTCAAAACAGTCACAGAATCATCATCAATGCTATTAGGGCCACCCTCACTAAGAGCTTCACAATCTCCATCATAATTGTCCTCTTCGTCTTCAAACATATCTAGATCTACGTGATGCAAATTTCTCAGCTGTTGAGGCTGTTGTGACATTGATGGTTCAGAATCAATTTCTCCAAACAGTTGGTGTGCTAATGCAGAGTTGTAAGCAGCCATATTTTGATGCGAAACTAAACGAGTACTGTATCATAAAATATAATATTCACAAAATTAAAATCGTTGGAAACAAAGAAAAATATAATACAGAGTACGAGTACGTCTATTACCGGTACCTGATACTCTGTTTTATAACGGAATTGTTTCCAAATATAAATCACCTTAGTGTGACTCGATATAGTTACGGTCCTGTAGAGTAATTCAATTGGTTATTCAACATAGCTCAGACACCAGTAATAAGAGCTGCCCAGCTATCAGCCATCCCACTATATATGGTAAAGTTTAGTGTAAAACGCACTCTTTATATCATTAATTTGTGTTGTCTCTAGCCTTTTGCCCCAGCCAGTCAGCTAGCCTAGAGTACATGAAATCTAATCAGTGAACAGATTTAGAGGAAAATTTAACTAGATTCATAAGGAATATTCATGACTACATTTGTAGTCTAAGTATGCAATAGAGGTAAAACCACGTTTTTTCGGGCGCTTCGTATTTAAATATTGTGTAAGGAATGGATTAAATGAAAGTTTGATATATATTGAACAGCTAGATGGCGTTTCAAGTATTTTGGACAACCTTCATCTATCAACATTTTCACCGCAAAGATACCTACTATGTAGATAACTATGTAGATACTATATAGATAACTACGGTGTTAAGCCTACTACGACGGTACGGTACTGACAAAGGAAGAAAATGATGTACATATAGTACACTGACCTACATAGATATTATGACGTGGCGGGTTCAGGCAAGATGAGAATGACATTGTATCTGTACGGGCCGTATCAGATGTGTACAGTCAAGGAGGAATCGACCAATGGTTAGTGTTAACGCTCATCATGAGGGTCTGAGGATGAGTGCGTGATTCGAAGTGAAATATAACGGCAGAAAGTCTGGTATTCTTCACATGGGCCTTTCTAAGGATCTAACCATTTTTCCAATTAATTTAAATTATGTTTTCGCAATATTTGTTAATGAAATTACGTGTTCAATGTCTATTGATTGTTATCTTGTTGATTATTGATGTCTATTGATATTGTTGTATAAATTAAAAAAATATATGTTGATTTTACGTATTCTTTATTTTATAAATCCTAATGCGGCCGTCAGGCCGTTTTGATCTACTGTAAACTGTCGTATGATATTTTAATGGATGTTTAACAAGGACTGCTATACTACAGGACTGGCACACTGAATATCCAGACCCCGCTAGCGGGGTCCATTAGTTCCCTTCTAATATGGCTCCGAAATAGATGCAAATTTGTTAAATTTTCAATTTTCTCCCACAGATAATTGTTATTTATTCTTCATATGTGTTTATGACGAACCTAGCTACCTCAAACCTGCCTCGCTGCCTGCTTTAACGTTTGAGGCTGATATAATTATTGCTAAGCCAGTGATAGTCCATATACCATAATACTGTATGGTAGTAATCGTGCTCGTGCACTATGCATAATAAATTCAGACACCACCGGCACCGCCCACTACTCTCGCCACCAGCCCAGCCCAATACATTAATTAAACATCTTAGTGGGGCGAGCCACGTAGTGGTTGAAGCTTTACCGTACAGATTTCATAATGTTGACATTCTTGTGATCTGCAATTTAAGATTATAAATTTTAACACGCAAAATGAATATTAAATAACGATTAGAAAATTTATTTATTTCCAGCAGCTGCTATTGCAATCTGCAATGGTTTTCATATGTATAAATTGCCGGCAGTGTAGGTAGACACACTCGATTCAAAATAACAACAGCAATTGGCCCTTAAAAGGGGCATTTGGGTTGAGTTGTATTACAGTATGTGACATGTGTCTGTAGGCATATTGAATTATCAAAATTAATTACAATTAAATTAATAGATAGTCGAATAGTCAATCTTCACTACAGAAGATTAATGTCCTTTATCCAGACCGGCAATGCGGAGAAATTTCCTGTTGGTTCCGTGACCTTCGGAAGATCGCTTTTCAGAGCACATCATGCTGGAGCGTTTCTGCATTCCGTTTAACAGTGTGTTCGCAAGGGTGGTATTCAATATCCTTTACAGTAATTGACTGGTTAGAACCGGTCATACCACGCAGACATCCGAACTCACCCTCTAAGCGATCTTGGGAAACTGTTCCAGTAAGAAAGTATGTGAACCCGCTGCTTAAAAGGTAGCGAGAAAGGTCTATCATACCGGCCGTCGACTGGCACAGCGCCCTGTGGGTATCTGTCGTAAGACTCCGTATGCGACGGACACCAATACCGCGAGGTAACGAGCGAAATTCCTCCACTAAGCCCTTCAGCGACTCGATGGCAGCACAGTCGGATGATGTTATGGCAGGATTCGGCAGCAGGCGTACCAGCTGGTAAGCTGTTCTTTGCTTTACGAATGGCCGTTTCTATGAGCAAATCACTGGTGACTCCCTGTTTTAGCGATCTTATCTTCCTTTCGCATGGAAGAATAGCAATCTGCCGCAGTATACTATATGGCAGACGCGGGTAGCCCTGAACAGCCAGTAGATAATCCGACTGTGAGTAACACTTCGAACCGCTACAATGCAGCTGCAACTGATGGGATATAAACTCCAGCTGGGTTTTGTATTTATAATCAGAGCTGGAGGCGATAGCGTCATCAATCAACTCTCGGGCTTTCAGCAGCAAGTTCTCGGTCGTTCCTACCACGCTTCGTTTAACTGCGACAATAACCTCCAACAGCTGGGACCAGCGAATGAGCTGCGCGTTAGGAGCGAGGCAATAGTTGAGCGATATACGTTTGTTAGTAGGATTAAACGCAGTAACATAGATATCACTGCAGAGAAGCTGCCTCGTTTCAATACATATTTTGCCAGCGTAGGAATCGCTGACAAAAACATACAGCATAACAGCATAATGAAATCAGCAGTTATCTTAACAAATATATCGACGGATTCAACACGAACATTGTTGCGAATCCACGTTTCGACATCGCCACGGAAGATATCGAACCCGCCAATTACATCCCGGCGGTTTAGCGATTGAACCTGTCACTCTTCGATCGGTGGCTCCACTCGTAACTTCCATGGTGGCGGAGGAACACAGGATGCTGGAACCCCAGGAAAGAAGAATGGCGGGATAATCGGCCGCAACGCTCCTCCTGGGAACCTTCCGATGAGGGATATCCTGCGGGAATCCTGGCCAATGTCGTATACAAAGAACAGCATCGGCGCTATACTTTATGGGCGATCCATCAGGAGCAGACTGCTTTGGAAGAGCAGCAATCCATTGCTGACGTTCCACGCCGAATGGGAGCTTGACAGTTCGTACAGTTCTTCCCTCGTATTTGCCATCGCATCCATACACACAACAGTGTTTCCCCATTCCAGTTTATAACCGGAATAATCTGATATTACTGTGATGTGTGTTAAAACTACCGTAGCTACCGATACTAAGCTGCAGCCTGTCAGGGTCAGCCTGTAGTTATGTTAAACCTTTTTAACATTACTAAATAATAAATATTAAATTCTGTACATAAATATAAATCCACTGATTTAAAAAAGTACATAAGTAATTGGGTTGATTACACAGTTGTACAGCCAGACAGCAGTACTGGAATTCTGCAACTAATGGACCCCGCTAGCAGGGTCTGGATATTCAGTGTGCCAGTCCTGTAGTATAGCAGTCCTTGATGTGTAACTTTAACTTCTTCTTTCTTTTATCCGCGACGCAATAAAATATAACTGTAACCGTAGCCTATTGACTTTCGTCTATTATAAGCAATATAACCACTACACCAAGGTGGGCTCTGAACCAAGGTGGGACAAGTGTCAGATACCGTCAGATCAGATCAGATAAGGACAGACGTTTTAGCCATCCTAGATTGGGATGGGACCAAGACGTACTAAATGCCAAGTATATAATATGCCTTGGATGGGATGGTTGTTTAGTGGGATGTGACTGAGTGACGGAAAAATTAAAACAAACAAATTTACGGACTGGTCCCCCAGAATGAAAATTACAAGTACCAGTAGCACAAAAATATTAACTGTTAAATTTTGGCACTGGTTTTGTAATTCTGAATTCTAAACTGGTTTTCAAGGTCACAGATCACGATACAACTCGTTAAAAATCATTCATGGCACCTTAACTATCATTTTTGGGCTTGTCTGGTGGGACGAAAAATACAAGTAGCAAAATATTTCAAATAGCAAAAATATAACTTGGTTGGATAATACGATATTTTTGAATGTCATATTCGGAGACAGGGGGGGGGGGGGACTGGACGCAAAACCCGCCTTGGCGAATTAATATCCTGCATCAATGTTAAATTCGCGATAGAGGGAAAGGAGCAGCAGGTTACAGTGGCACGTTATTTTAACCAAAACAATAAACTAAACACAATAGAACAGGTTACAGTTTTATTTTTGAGAGTAATCAGCTGTTATTTGCGTTGAATTTCCCCTGGGGAGGGATGAATTTTTATTGCGTCCAGTTTCCCCCCCTATCTGCATATTCGTTATCAGCATCCCAGAAAACCCATAAGGGCAATTCTACGAAAAGGTCACCACCACTACCAAAAATTTAATTGAATCCACTATACATAAGATGGGTTTTAAAGTAATGTTGATACCCCAAATTGTTAGAAAAAAATACACTGACCCCAATATTTTTACATAATTGCAAAAAAAATTGGTACTTTATATGATGTAAAATATAAAGCTGTAAATCATACAGAAATTTCATTCAAATAGTTTTGCACTTATTTATATATATATATTTAACAATAAGCCTAGCGTTATTTAGGCACCAAATAAAATTAAGGATAATACTATTCATTAAGCGATATTTGCACTTATTTATACCTTATGGGGAGAAGGAACACCTGAAACAACCAATTCATGATAGAAACACGAATGTAGTAACAGTATGGAAGCTTTGGTTACTTCATATATAAGGTACCATGTTCAACTGTGCAATTGTAATAAACCAAGCCCAAAAATTACGTCCGTTACGAAAAGATAATACTATTCATTAAGCGATATTTGCACTTATTTATACCTTATGGGGAGAAGGAACACCTGAAACAACCAATTCATGATAGAAACACGAATGTAGTAACAGTATGGAAGCTTTGGTTACTTCATATATAAGGTACCATGTTCAACTGTGCAATTGTAATAATCCAAGCCCAAAAATTACGTCCGTTACGAAAAAAGTAAAAATTTTTAAAGTACAGGGGGAAAGGTTGATGTATTTAACTCATTGCTTTTAGTGCAAAGCAGAATTATTGTCTAGTAACTTGAGACAAAAAATTAACATCAATACAGCATGACTTTGGTGTGTATTTGTTGTAACGGACGTAACTAATGTAGAATATGTGTAAATTGAGGAAATTCATCCAGTAACAATTACCAGTTCTGTGGTGTCTTTAGAGGTTATTTTAAGACTTTTAAATGCAAATTAAGTTCATCAGAACGTTTTCTTATGGAATTTAAACACATGACAGTCCATTCTGAATTTGAAAGTATTCCGTATAGGTACCAGAAGAAGGGTTTGGTTATATAGAGCAGTAGCTATCTCTAAGAGCCTGTACTGGTGGTACCACCTAACAGACGGACAGAGAAATTGAAAGTATTTCATTTTTTCCATACTACTGGTTTCTTTAAACACCTCTAACAGTCAGCATACTGTAGTACTGTATACAGTAATAAGACATTGATTATTTTATTTATGAGATATTCCTATGGGTAAGGCGGCTAAAATACGTATGAAGGAGATGAGAGAGCGAATAAAGAGCTGCCCTATACGGCATGAAACTGCAAAGTTAAAAGATAGTCTAAGAAAAGCCAAGGAGAGAAAGATAAAACACGATAAAATTAGTGAGCTGGAATTGAATCTCCATAGAGCCAAAGAATGTAAACGTGTAACAGAATATAAGAGAAAGAAGCGGGTTGAGGCACATGGTAGTGGCTTAGCAATAATAAAGTACCCAAAACGTGCTTACAAAAATAAACAAGCATTAGGGAAAGCAGTGAAACGATTACAGCAGTCTTTGCCCCAATCCCCACGCAAAAAAAGCAACTTTCTGCGATTTTGGCGAAGGAATGTGGGCTAAGGAATAAGTTGTTCGATAAAAATATAATTAAATCGCGTTTGGACCAAGTATCAAGAGGTAGATGGATTTTTTAGACAAGACAACATTAGTAGGATGGCTCCTGGAATTAAAGATAAGGTAATCTTAAAGGGACATGGGAAAAAGATAGTGAAACAGAAAAGTTATCTTGTAGATAAGCTTCAAGAGTCATATGCAATTTACTTAGAAGAATATCCTTGGAGGAAGATTGGATTTAGTACATTTGCCAGCCTCCGGCCTGCTGATGGTCTTCTCAGTAAATCGGTTCCAGTTGATGTCTGTCTTTGTCAGCTGCATGAGAACTTTATTGCCCTGGTTAGGGCAATTTGGCCACTTAATCAATACAGTCATACCTGGATACATTATAACATAGTTTGTAATCCGAGTACAGAATCTTGCTTTCAGAGCACATGTATTAACTGTAAGTTTAATATAAACAACCTGATTGAAGACATCCCGCTGAATGTTTAGGATATCACGTTCATGCTATGGGAAAAGTCGGAGGAAGATCGACTTGTTAAACTAAAGAAAACAATGTCACTGGAGGATGGGCTGATTCTGGTGAAGGAGTTACTTCCTCAATTCTTGAAACATTTCTATATTAAACGAAACCAAGAGAAGAGATATTTAGAAGATAAAGCTAGTGCATCACCCTCAAGAAGTCATTCAAATTGACTTCTCAGAGAATTATACCTGCTTTTACCAGAGGGAGATCCAGTCCGCCCATTGGAACCAAACTCAGTTGACAGTCTTCACAGCTTGTGTTTGGAAGGGAGATGTAGAAAGTCCTCACAATTATGCATTGGTCAGCAATAATTTAACCCATGACAAGTGCACTGCCATCAGCTACCTTTGTAGAGTGATAGATAAGCATATTCAGGGTCTCATGGAACTCTCCATTTGGTTTGATGGACCATCGAGCCAATTTAAAAATAGATACATTGTGGAACTGCTACCACAGATAGTAGCTCACTACAATCTAAATAAGCTGGAATGGAATTATTTTCCTACATCATATGGGAAGGGTCCTGTTGATGGAATAGGGGCTAGCATAAAGCAAATGGTCCGACAACAGGTTATCAGTGGCCAAGGAGATATTACTGTTCGAGATGCAGAAAGTTATGTGAAGGTAGCGGAAAAATATCCTTCCAAAGTTAAGGTAATTGAAGACAATGGAACACCCTCTATCGACTATTCAGATTTGGATAGTGCCTCTGCCGTGCCTGGAATAATGTCAAAACATTACATTGAAGTTAGTGGAAAGAAAATGTCACTGTTGGATATGACACCCCCAAGACAGAATCAGTTTCAGACATACAACCTCCAAAATCGCAGTCAACAGCAAGCTCCAAGATCACAATATGTCCCAGGCGATTATGTATCCGTGGCCTATCCAATAGAGGGTAAGAAATCATATCAAATATTTGTTGGATGCATAGTTGAAGTAATGAACTGTGACCTATCAGTGCAGTTCTTTAAGAAACAACAGGCATTCTTCACAATTAAAGAAGGATTCAATTGATTCCGAAAATCTGGGTTAAGAATAAACTTCCACACCCTTCTGTTAACTCTAGGGGTCATTACTTCTTTGGAGATGGACTGAAAATTTAGTTAAATTATTACTAATTTAATTTAATTTAATAATTTAATAACTAAATATTTAATAATAAAAAATATTTATTCTGATAAGTAATGGGTTTGCACACATGTATGTTTTTAGATGAAAACCATCATTTTGCACAAAATTAACAGTAATGCTATATAACTTAATCGCACAGTTACGTCCGTTACAAATGATGGTTACATCCGTTACGAAAATCAATTACAAACTGCACGAACACCATTGGTCAGCAGCCCTAAATAGCTTTATTTATAAGTTCAGCATCTAATCTGTTATCAATACTAAGCAGGGTTTGGCAGTACATTCCCACAATTCGCACGAATAGTGATGAGAACAAGACTACCTCATACATCGCATTTTGTGTGATTACGTCCGTTACAGGTGTATTAACTTGCCCTACAAGCAATTATTAAATAATAATCTGGGGTATTTACATTATAGTACCAGTTGTACAGCAACTCCCTACAAATTATTAATAAAAAATATGCAGTGCTGTTCACAGTGGAGGCCTTTAAACTCTGTGATAGTTACGTCCGTTACCATGGAATGGCCCATAATGTCTAAAAATCAGGTTGATTATGAAATGATTTTTGATTATCAAATTTGTGTTACCGGTACTTGTATTTTTCATTTTCATGCTGCACATTGACACATATCCAAAAATTCCCTAAACAACAATGTACAATATATTTCAGTGTCATATTCGTGATTAGCATCGCAAAACCCCATATGGTCATAAAATCAATTTGATTTTGTGGTGATTTTTCATTATCATATTTGCACTACTTGTTTTTTTCGTGCCCCATAAACAATAATCTATCTATACTAACTCTTCAGTCATTCACCTTATTAGACATTCAGCTGTACTGGTCAGATTAATAGTGCTTTATTATATATATGTGGTGCAGGGTTTATTGATTATCTTTTTAGATCATTATTATTATTTATCAGAATACTATTTGCATTATTGTTAATGGCGCAGTGTGTAGGATGTCTTTTCTGATAATAATTCTTACAAAATAAATTAATTATTTAATTAAATTAAATTAAATTTATTTATTATTTATTTGAATATTATGCGGATAATATATTATTCCCAATGGCGACCATTTCAATCGATTGTCCACGAGATGAATGCACGTACAGTACTCCAAACCTGCCCCCTGAATTAGCGGTTGAAGTACTAAAAATTCACTCTGGGGGACACGCCCAAAACACAGGGTCAGTGGCATGCAAACCTGAAAAAATGCATCGTCCAATAGCGACCTTGAAGATGTCTGAAACGACTTGGAGGGACTTCCTATCGCTTCCTACCATTAACTGATGTTGTCATTAAGGCTGAAGCAGAGGAACAAGGTAGGTTAGCCCAGCCTATATTGACAAAAGATATAACAGTTAGCAATACCACAACCGTTAATGCACACAAGTCAGACTATAAGCATATGAAAAGCCAATGTCAAACCCCCCCAAATCAAAACGGTCCAAGACTTGAACTGAAATGTACATATTGTGGGCAGCAGGGTCATGGAAGATTCCCAGGTGCGAAATCCCGATCTGAGAATTGTCCATAAAAAGTGTCTGGGTTGTAGCAAAAAAGGACACATTAAGTCAGTCTGCCGGAACAGGAGACAAGAACATGTCAAAGTGTCAAATATCGATTTGACCGATGATGAGGCAGATGACGCATGTTTCATGTTACTCCCTACCGTACTGCCCTTCTAAGGTAAAAGGTCGCAACTCAATTTTTTCAAATTTTGAGTTAGGGTGCGTAATGGCCGCAGATTAGCATTGCCAGTCCCTTTGGGTAAGGTAGAGAGCCATATCTTGTAATAATTCACAGTAAAACTGGATACTGCCTTTTACCTTATATGTCATCATAGAATAATTTAGTTAGATAGTAAGGTAAACAGCAGTAACTTTTATAGTTTACTGAATACAGTAGTATGGTTAAGATTTTCAGTGGGAAATTCAACCCATGCCATCTAAGAGCCATACAAGAGCTGTACAACTAGATGACTACAATGTAAACCTAGGCCTGTAACTGTACTTTTAACTTTTTATCAATCTGCATTGCAAATAGACAAACAGCCAGATTTCAGCATTTGATTCATTGTCAATTTGGTTCTACTGGTTGTATTTACCAGAACTGACTAAAAACTGATTGTTAGTAAAAATTTCTTTGTTCATGATGGCCACCGGTACTTCTCGATCTACCAATAGTGATGAGGATTATAATCCCAACTGGAGTGATCAGTCTAGTGATGAGTCCTTGATTGAGTGATGAGTACGATGGAAGATATGCTAGTTTGGAAGAGTTGGAAATGCTGGCCGGCATCCACAGACGTCCAAAAAAACGACCTAAAAAGGGTATCCAATTAAAGACTCCTGATAGGCCTAATCAGGGCATTGAGACTGATATCGACCGAACAGGCACAATTAGTAACCAACCACCGGTTGATGAGAATGTTAACAATCAAACATGTGAGAGTGGGACTAGCGGTGACATTGGCAAGGAACCGGGTCAGATTGTAAATGATCAATCAGGTGAGATTGCCGATGACCGAGAGGCGGCCGAGGTGGAAGCTGCCAATTTTGTTACCGAGAATAGAAAGCGTGCTCCAAAGGGACAGCCGAAAAAAAACGAGCAAATACAATCGAAGAACAGCAAGTTCATGATCGCAGTAAGCATGCAGTCTTGCCTCCATGTTCGACATCGTGTTACCAAAAGTGTCGTACAAAAATTACTGAAGTTGATCGAGTACAAATTAATAAAGATTACTGGCTCTTGGGTGTAATAGAGCGACGTCTTTGGATAAGAACAAGTGTTCTTTCCAAAGCCAAAAAGCAGCCTGGATCAAGTGATTCAAGACGATCCCAAATGCTGGAATACCACTTCAAAGGTTTAACTGTCTGCAGGAAATTTTTTTTGACAACACTGGGCTATAAGCCTAATAATGATAAGCCAATTACTTCAGCTCTACAGACACTGAATTCAGACGGAGATGTTGTTAGAAGGAATCCTGGCTTATCAACCAGTTTGCTTCCAGCACCGGATCGACGTGGTCGCCACAGTCCACCAAACAAGTTGGACACTGAGAAGATTGTTCAACACATTGAAACGTACCACCCTTGTGCTCCTCATTATAGGCGAGAACATGCTCCGAACAGACGATATCTGCCGGAAGACTGTACAACGGAAATTATGCATTCAGATTTTGAGGAAAAACATTTTAAATGCAGCATTGAGATTTACCGCCAAACAATCCGTGAACAGAATATCCGGCACACTAAACTGGGCAGCGAAGAATGTGAAACATGTGAAGAATATGATCAACACAAAAAAGGGAAGAATTGTCAGGGAAATAAAGCTACTGATATAGAAAAGAATGAGATTCGAGTTGGTCAAACAAGCGAGAATGAAAATAGGGAGGCAACTGCTGGAGAAAATGCAGTTGAATGCAGCGAGTGTGTTGCCAACCTGATACATGTTATGAAATACAAGGAGGCAAGGGCGGCATATAAGGATGATGGGGAGAAAAATATAAATGCCACTGCCGTTGATATGGAAAAGGTGATGATGTTACCTAGGATGGAGGGATTTAAAATTTGCCTATTCACACGTCGACTTGTAATGTTTCACGAAACTTTTGCTCCCTTACGTGGGAAAGGGACGCCATTTTCGGTCATCTGGCATGAGGGTGTTACTGGTCGAGATGCCAGTGATGTTGCCAATGCATTCTGGTTGTATTTTCTCGAAAAGCGCGACATGACAGATATTCTGCTGTGGCTAGATAACTGTGGTTACCAAAACAAGAACTGGACACTTATTAGTTTGCTGATTCGTGCTGTAAATGGCCCAGAGATCAGTGCTGAAACAATCACACTGAAATACCTCGAAGCTGGACACACACAGAACGCTTGTGACTCAGTACATGCCACTATTGAGAGAAAGTTACGAGCAAAGGGGAAAGTCTATGATTTTACTGATATGGCGGAATGCATTGGCAGTGCAGGTTGTCAAGTTAAAGAAATGACATCCCCAAGTCAGGTAGTGCAGTGGCCAAACAATGTAAGCCAGTATTATCTGGGCAAATCCACGTGTCGACCTTATTTTGCAAACATGGTATTGCTTCAGGTGCGACGAGGATCAGATTTGCTCTTCTGGATGGAGCGTCACACAGAAAACGAATACAAAAGCCATCGAAAAGTACAATTTGTCCAGAATTTAATGAGTCACTTCCTAGCTGTTTGAGCAAAGTTCGGGGAATTCCTGCCGATAAGAAGCAGGATATCATAACCAACCTATGCCCACTAATGCCTGTAAACAGAATAACGTTTTGGGAAAATTTCCCCACAGGATCTGGGCCCGACTTACAGAAAACTACATGAACTGTGTCGAAAATAATCACACCTATTTAGGTACTTATAAACTTAAAACTATTCGGAGATTATCTTTTCTGTTACAGCGTAGACTGGTTTCTGCTCTGCTCTAGTTATATATAGCGCCACTTTTGTAGTACCAGCACTTAAATAGTGGATTACATTATTAAAAATCGATCAAAAAAATAATTACTGTTTTCTACCTTACCACAATTGTTATTATATTGATATTCCATCTAAGGTAAAAGGCAGTATCTCATTTTTCACTTGACTGAGTGATTCATCATTAAAAAGAAATTTACTAGAAATTTACTCCCACTTTGTGCTCACAACCCATAAAAAATTATAATTTGAAAGTTATGTGTTTTAAATCAAGAGGTGTGAAAACTTAAATGCGATTTACTCAAAACTGTCCAAATTGAGATACGGCTTTTTACCTTAGAAGGGCAGCGTAGCTGGTATAACTTCACACGGAAATGGGTTTAAACTCAACCACGTTGAGTGGAGCGACGAAATGGGCTGGATCAAGAAGAAGCCAGCACCACTGCCGTATCTAAACGTCTCTATTGAGCTACTGGTAAAGGCACATAAGGAAATGCATCAAGAATCATCTATAAATCAAGTTAAACGAAGACAAAGCGTGACTATATCAAGTTGTGCTGATACAGGTGCCCAAGTAACTGTTGCTGGACCAGACGTAATGCAAACATTAGGCATTGAACATAAACATTTAATACCTGTGACACAGAACATCAGCACTGCCGGTGATATGAAAATGAATATATTGGGGGCTGCATTCTTGAAAATATCACCGGCTTTGCGGGGAAAGCCTTATGTTTCAACAAATCAACTCTGCTATTTCACAAAGGAATGCAAGGGTATTTATTTAAGCTGAGTAGCCTGCATTGATTTAGGTATTATATCCCCAAACTTTCCAAAATGTTCCTCAGCAATGTCATTAGCCACAATACAAGGAAATGCTAAGGCACATGACATAAATGCAACCAACAATCAGTTAGCAGAGTGTGGTTGTCTGCTGAGATCCAAGCCACCCCCTCTACCAAATGCACTCCCTTTCAATACCTCAGATACTGATAAGTTAGCATCATGGATTCTCGATTATTACGGGTCATCAGCATTCAACACATGTGAGCATCAGCCTCTTCCCCTGATGCATGGCGAACCACTTAAGATAATCTTAAAGCCTGATGCATCTCCTGTTGCAGTCCATGTCCCTATACCAATACCAATTCATTTCCAAGACAAAGTAAAAAATGACCTCGTTAGGGATTGCAATCTTGGAGTTTTAGAAAAGGTTCCTGTAAACACACCAGCAGATTGGATACATCGTATGGTCATAGTTCCCAAGAAAGATGGAACTCCACGGCGAACAATTGATTATCAACCCTTGAATAACAATTCCATCCGCCAAACCCATCACACCATATCGCCATATCATCAAGCCATGAGCATTCCACCAGATACTAAGAAGACTGTATTGGATGCATGGAATGGATACCATTCAGTGTTACTAGATCCAGAATCACGAAAGCTAACCACTTTCATCACCCCATGGGGTACTTATCGTTATAGAACATCACCACAGGGATATATTGCATCTGGAGATGCTTACACTCACCGCTATGACGAAATTATTAAAAACGTCGAAAATAAAACTAAATGTGTAGACGACACCCTACTTTGGAACAACAATGTAGAAGACAGTTTTTGGCACACATGCAAATATATTGAGTTGTGTTCCAACAATGGTATCACATTTAATCCAAAGATATTTAAATTTGCACAAGATACTGTTGATTTTGCGGGATTTGAGATAACTCCATCAGCTGTTCGACCTTCAAAACAATTCCTGGATTCAATTAGAAATTTCCCCACACCAAAAAATATAACAGGCATAAGATCATTTTTTGGACTAATAAATCAAGTGAACTACGCATTCTCAATGACTGATACATTGTCACCATTTAGGGATCTACTAAAACCAACTGTAAAGTTTTACTGGGATGAGCAGCTTCAAACCTTATTTGAAAATACGAAATTAGAGATAATCGATAAAATTCAACATGGTGTTCGAATGTTTAATCGTACAAAAATTACTTGTCTGGCCACTGATTGGTCGAAAGATGGCATCGGATTTCTCCTCACCCAGAAACACTGTGGTTGTGAAGTCATAAAACCAAATTGCTGCTGCGATGGTTGGAAACTTATCCTTGCAGGTTCAAGATTTACAACACCAACTGAAAGCAGGTATGCCCCTGTAGAAGGTGAGGCATTATCAATTATTTATGGCCTTGAAAAATCAAAGCATTTCATATTAGGTTGCAAAAAACTAATAGTTGCAACTGATCACAAACCCTTAATCAAAATATTTGGAGATAGGGAACTAAAGGACATCAGCAATCCGCGGCTCCTTAAATTAAAAGAAAAGTCACTCCTGTTCAGCTTTGACATCATCCATGTCCCAGGGAAGCATCAAAATGGCGCGGATGCCATGTCAAGACATCCGACTAACACCGATGATTCATATAAAAGTATAGTTTCCTTAATTTTATCATCAATAAGGATTTGCGAGCAAGAATCGGAAAACCACACAAATGATGATATTGACATTATGGAAACAACTGCCAAATTTGCATTACATGGTGTAGATGAAATACAGGCAGTTACTTGGCAACGAGTACAACATGAGTCATCAATAGATCCCACCATGGCTGCTCTGAAAGAATTCATTTCAAACGGCTTTCCAGCCACAGAAGAAGATCTCCCAAACAATTTAAGAGAATATTTCAAACTGACGGACGATCTGACAGAATGTGATGGTGTTATTATTTACATGGGTCGAGTCATGATACCTCAAACACTACGTCGTGAAATCTTAGAGGGCCTCCACTCTGCTCACCAAGGCGTTACTGGAATGACTGCCAGAGCTGCTACATCTATCTTCTGGCCCGGACTCAATAAATCTATTCGAGATATTAGAGATCGGTGTAAAACATGCAACACCATAGCACCATCACAACCAGATGAACCCCCAATTATATCCCCGCCCCCACAATACCCATTTGAACAAATATGCGCTGACTATTGCCAAGTAAATGGTGCCAACTACTTACTTGTCCTTGTAATGGTAACTGCTGAACTGTACTTACTACAGTACCGGTACTAATGTAGCAGTAGTACCTGTGTAATAAACTGACTAATTTGTACTGTAATTTACACAAAGATAGTATTGGGTATCTGAATGTTGGTAAATGGGATCCCGGGTGTATAGTGATGTCACGACCAATCACAGATCGTTTTCAAATTTTGAATAATTTTTAAACTGAAAACACCAATATCTCGGCTATTTTAGCATCTTATTGAATTCTGTAAACGCCATTGTGTTTCTGTGATATTATTGCATCTAATTAATCTGGTTTTGAATTTGAGTCGTGAACCCCATTGGATGTCTCCACGAGAAAGAGCACAAAATTGTAATTGAGAAGGTATTTTTTTATGATTATTGGACCTACTTGTCAGTTAATAAGACAACTTCAATTTACTTTTTACTTTACAGCCTATACTGCAAAGAAATATTTTATCAATCTATAATTGTGCCCGTAGTGGAACATGCATCTCTGGTAAGTCGAAATTTCGAAAAAAAAAATTCAAAAAACAAGTTGAAAAATCGTTTGCTTAGTTCTTAATGTAGTTTGTATATTATATCGTTGCTAGCAACAACCCATAAAAATGTCACTGTGTTCAGTTCATTGCGATCCATTTTGTTCTATAATAGCATATAATTTGAAATAGTTCACGAAATATGCATGATAACTAAATAATATAGTGCTTTTTTGAGTTGAATTGGGAACGCTGAGCTCTTGCTGCCAACTTTGACCTGATCAGTTTATCCCGGGAATCCTCTCCGACAACAACAGCTGACACCTCGGTTACAACACGGATCAATCTTTCAACAGATTGTGTGATACAAGGAAAGTTGAAAGGTGAATGAATTGGTGGACTCTCGATGAAGGATCGAAGTTCAGCTGTTGACCAGTTGAGAGTAAGAGGGGGCTCAGTTATCAGTTCATCAGGATTGTTCCAGTCAATAAGTTCAAAATAGTCTGAAGCATCGAAACGCACCGTCGGAATGGAAAAATGCCTGCAAGTACAACGCTGAATCTCTCGCGTTTTCATAATTCGCCTGTACCCAAGTTCCCTAACAAATTGCCTGGGATCATGGATCATAGCTAGAAGTACTGCCTCAGGATGTGCAAAGTAAGCATTCGATTGGAGTACCATATCAACAACATTCTTGTGAATTGGGTCCAGGTATCGAGTCCATTTGACCAGGTAGAAGAAGTTCGATGTACCATCCTGGAGCAGGGATGAATGTTTTATAAGGAACCAGACTGGTGCATATACTTGGACAATATATCTTACAAGTGTGCAGAGTCCCAAAGATGGATCGATGGTGCTGATGTACATGCGACAAAGTCTGTTTGCAGTAGTGAGCCATCTTGCATGTGAAATCTTGCCTGGCTCAGATGCAGCCAAGGATTCTGAACAGGAACCTTCAATAATGCTCAGAGATATCTTGTACATGAACTTCTGGTCTGTACTCAAGTTTGATATAATTTCATCGTCAAGATGATGGAAATTTGGAGATGCTATCTTCGCAAAGGCGGCAACTGGTAACATGGTAATTGATGGCTTATTCGAAGTCAACTGCTTGCCGATTGGACCTGTAAATGCAGTTGGACCAGATGTTGGCCCATCAACGGAGGTAAACAAATGATGAAATGGTAGTTCATTAAGATGGAGCATGCAAATTGCCCAGTGCATTGGCTTGTTAAGTTTTTTCTCCAACCGACTTATGATTCCAAATTTGTGCCCTGTGTTCGTGTTTGTCCCATCACATCCAACAACCACAAGCTCACTGATAGAGATCCCATTTAACTCTAATTTAGCCAAGATGGCAGATAAAATATCAGCAGAGCCTCCAGAATTGGGTGTGACATGTGCCAAGTACTCACCTCCAGGCTCACTGACTAGAACATAGTGTTCTTCTTTCTTTGTTTTGATGTGGCCTTCTGCAGAATCGTCACGTACTTTTGTTTGATCTTTTCGTCCATCGAAGTACAGTGATTGTAGGTTTGTTGTAGCTGAATGTTGATTAAGGAGGCCCAACTGTAAAGATTTCCTTGCTCGTCTCATCTTGCCCGCATCAATGACACTAGACACACTGAAATCCGGTAAACAGTCCTGGAGTGTGGCTATCGCAATGGCAGCAGCTGCACGATTAGAGATTCCATAACGGTCTGCCTCACGAGAAACTTTCTGCAGCTGACACCTGTTCTGTGATTGTTGCTCCAAAGAAGACTTGAGTGATCCTGGTACATGATCAGACTCACCTCCATCATCTTCCACGTCCATGACACGATCAGTCTCTGAAAGCGGCATAATACATGACTGACACCTCTCTAACTCACCAATCTGACGTTTTTCAGCATCCAATCTTCTCTTCTCCATCTTCTTGCGTTTGACTAGGTCGACGCGATCAACACCACCAATTGCCAGTTGTCTCTTTCCACACTGATCAACTATGAACTGAGTTTCAGCTTTATGTTGATTACTTGCAGAGATAACATCAAACAATTGATCACATGTCTTCCTGTATTCTTCCACACGCTCAATGAAAAAAGGCCTGGACTGTCGGCTCTTTGGCACCTTGTAGATCTTCTCGCGGATGTCCTTCCACTCAGCAACAATCTTGTTCACAATGGAAGTGAACATAAAAGTCTCCACAGTTGCCTTGGCGTACACTTCCATTATCCCATGAGCCACAATTTCGGCTGTCTTTCGTAGTTCAGGTTCCTGACTTGTTCCCGAGACTCGCTGCTGTTCAAGTTTCGTGAATGCGAAAAACCTCCAAACATCTCCAGTCGTTGGTAATTGGTGCTGCGGCAAAGGAGCTGGATGGCCAAAGATAGCATCTGTTGCAGAACGAGTTGTTGCCATGGCCTATATTAATACGATATTAATTCTCTATTATCCTAATATAGCTACTATAATTCGAAAAAACATGCAAGTAAAATTAGTCCAAAAAGTGGGTCGAGTAACACAGTAATACCGCTAGGCCTGCCTACCGCTACCGGTATTTCGTTATTCACCTAAGCTGACAAACAGAGAACGAATTGATCCAGTTAAGAGATATTCTAGAATGCCAAAAGTTATTGTTACCATGGATACAAAGAACTATGTTTGCAGTGAGTTCATATTCTTTCTATTATAAATTAATATATTAATATTGGGTTTCTCCTATAACTATTACCTACTCACTCTGTAACTTTTAATATATTAAAGAAAGCAGTTAGAAATTCGATTTTGTTTCGAAATTTCGACTCCTCTAGACACATGTTCCTCTTTATAGATTGTTCTAATATTTTCGATACTTTATAGGATACCCAAATCTGACATTACTAGTGAAAATCTAAGAGACTGGCCAAAGTTCTCATGTTTTAACAATTTTTCCAAAATTTGAATTTTTTCGAAAAATTCAATTTTTTTCGAAATTTCGACTCACCAGAGAGACATTTTCCATTAAATAGATTGATCTAATATTTTGGATATTTCACAAGATAGCCAAATCTGACATTCCTACCGAAAATTTAAGAGATTTGGCCAAAGTTGAAGTGTTTCACCAATGTTTCAAAATGTCGATTTTTTTCGAAAAATTTGCTTTTTTCAAAATTTTGATCCCCTTGGAGACACATGTTCCACTGCATAGATCACTCTAATATTTTGGATATTTCATCAGATAGCCAAACGTCACTTTTCTATTGAAAAGCTAAGGGATCGGCAAAAGTTCATGATTTTCACCGCACCCATGCTATTTTTATGTGCGGGTTTCTGGGCGATTTTTTTTGTACTTTTACCAAGTCTATTTTTACCTTTATTGAAGCTTTTTTTGCCTTTTCTAACTTACTTGTTTTTAAGTGAGATGGGTTACTGGCCTACTTATACAGTAATTACCATTAATCCCGAGGAATTATGTGGAAATTTCAAATTAGAAGTGAAATGATACTAACACTCTTCGCCGCATGTATTTGGTTCAAGTTGTTGTTAAAGTAGTAGCGTTGTTGTAGGAAATGGTCCTCATTATTATTGCCCGCCAGGGTCAATGTAACCAAGCAGAATAGCATAAATAATTTGATATTCATTATCTTTGTAGAGTGAATAGACCAGTTAATACCATAAACTTACTTAGAGTAGAATAATATCGTAATAAGGTTGGTTCGTTAATTATTATGAATTGAACAAAGAAATAAACAAAAATAGAGATTATGTCAATTTGTTAAAACGATAAACTAGTAAAAACTAGTAAAAAAAATATGCATTTTATCCTTTTAAAGAATAATTACTATTTCGACTTGTATTGATCAACATGAACTCCGCAACTAAAATTATTTATAAGTAAAGTTACCCGACGCAATATTAATGCTTTTATAACTGTTTAAGCAGCAGTAGTTCAACAAAGCTTTTATTATTCGCTAGACGATGTCCTTCTTCACGCAGTTAGGGTTCCTATATTGGGGTTCCTATAAACAGGTTGAATTTTGTTTTCTAGTTTTATACTGTAACTTCGAAAATTATGACAATCATACGGAGCCCCTAAGGTGACAAGAATAATAAAAAAATATTCTAACACGAACTTCGTCTTACTATCACGAACTTCGCCTTACTAACACGAACTTCGTCTTACTAACACGAACTTCGTGTTACTAACACGAAGTACGTCTTACTAACACGAACTTCGTGTTACTAACACGAACATCGTCTTACTAACACGAACTTCGTGTTAGGGAGGAGGGAAATTCAAATTTCTAGGGTATGGTATTATATTTCAATCATATAGGTACCACTACCGGTACTGTACTGCATCACTGGTCTACTGCACTATCTGACTAGGGCCAAATGTACTAAGGACTGTTATTTATCAGTAACGATAATGGATGGTACCGGTATGGCAAACCCTACCATGTTTGAATACATGAAGAACAGAGGTATTCGAGAATAATTAATAAATAAAATGCGTGAGGATAGGGTTGATGAAGACGTGGTTCGAATAATGTCGGATTCTCAATTACAGGAATACATACCATGTTATGACTATCGCGTCCTTGTTACCGCTTTTTGTAATCTCAATGAAACCGCCAGGAGTTGTACCGGTACCGGAACTCACCTTGCAAGTGCCGGTAGTTTAAGTCGAAAAGAAGACACACTCGCTCGTTTGCGTAGCCGCCTTTCCAGCAAACGTAAGAATCCGACGAAGGTGAATGAACCGGGTCCGTCGAAGTGCACCCGTCGTGTTGAGTTGGGCTGGATGCACTTTCGGGATGACGAAACTTACAAACAAATTCGCACTTCCTCTGGTGGTGGAATTCGACATCTAACTGTCGACCGGCACACGTCTGTATCTGAAGTACTGAAGACCGGAGAAGGGTTATTTTTTGCCGGCAGCGTTTCCGCTCAAAGAGCCCTGAAGGATTTAATTCTGGAAATCCGGGACTTTCAGGGTAATTGTTTCGAAGACGATTCTATAACTATCGATGAGTTATATGATGTTACGAAGCTAAACATGTTGCGGTTGTATTTGTATTCACGTCGAGTCGAGTAACACGAAGTTAGTAACACGAAGTTCGTGTTAGAATTTTTTTATATTTTTAATGTCCCCTTAGGGGCTCCATACAATCACCTAAACGTCGATAAAATAATAAAGCCGCCAGTCTTGAAAAGGCTTGAAATGTATTACATTCAAACACGCAAGGCCGCTACCAATCAGCAGAAACGTGATTGGCATAAGTTTGCGGTGCTGCTTCCCAGTGGCTGGTTACCTACAGACCTCTCTCTTCATTCAATACTCGTTCTGTCTCCCTTTGTGAATTTCTCTCTACATTTCCTGGCTTGGCCTCTTGAGAATGCCTTCAGCTGCGGGGCGAAACCTACCGATCAGCTGGCTGCTGTCTTTTGATCACTGATTGCATGCAACGTCTAGGTCGTGCTGCTTTTAGTTTTTTACATACCTTGGTAAGGTTTTTACTTAACATGCTTGATAATAAATAAATATAATTATTAAAAATAATAATTATTAATATTAACATATTAGTTTTGAAGAAAAAATATTTTTTAGCGTTTTTGCCTGAGTGGGTTTATGTTTTAAATCTAAATAGCGAAGCAGTGTTACAAAAAAAGAGGGTCCTAACGCTATAATATTGTGCTACTGCTCAAAATTATTTTGGTAATTTATTCTTCTTAAATAAACTTTTTCGCTTTATTGTATTGTATTAAATTCGTATTAAAACTAAAATAGTAGCTTATAAAATAAATAGACGTAAAACAGGAGAACGGAGGTGCAATAAGTTAAACTTTTCTGACAATTTTCTAGAACTTTTGATACATATGTAAGTAATGTAAACTTCTTAATTATTCACAGATGGTTTGTTTCATATAATATATCAATAAAACGCTCATTATTTTAACCGAAACACCGCCCATCCACATTGGTGTTCCATCAATGGGTACATTCACAACTAACAGCTAATTATGAAGTTGATTGATAAATCTACTTCACGATAAACTGCGTATTATAAACTCGATAATTCGATTTTACGCAGAAAGACTGCGCCTTTAAACTTTGCAATTAATTAAGAAGTTTGTATGTCTAAGAATAATTGATTAAAACTTCAAAACCCGTCAATCAAATGTTATTAATAATTGTATTTGTCAAGGCGTGTATCTTCTAGGTCGGGTTGTAAACGTACTGATTTCCTCGAAAGATTGGGTGACATTAGTGCCCGCGAGTCATTAGTGCCCACATCATATTTGGAAGATACGTACTGAGGGCTGAGTGGCGCGTAAAAAGGGCCCCATCGATTACAAAGTGGCACGGGGGGGGGGGCAATTTAACAATATTGGCCAGAACAAACATCAGGCTAGTGAGGTGGGGGGGGGGGTACCCCCAAGCCAATTTTTTTTTTAATGGCCATTACTTTGGGTGATACTTTAGTTTAATAGAACTATTTTATCGCGGCAGCCATTGTATGGAAGGACAAATAGTCGCCAATCCTCGATCTGAATAGTTCTGAAAGTGGACAATTACCGAATGTTTTCGAAAAGGTTAAGCAGGGCGAAAGCTATCCATTCTCTGATAGTGGGCACATTTCGCACTATCAGCGTTCGATATGAATCATAGACAAAAAAAGAGACGGGCTCTAATTCAAATAATTGCCGTTTAATTACAAATAAACCTGCACGAAATATATACATTCACTAATTAATACGGTAGAGCAGTAAGCAATGGTTATTGTACTACTGTACGCATATTACCAATTGTGGTCTCGTTTCAGCCTATTTTAACATATTAATTTAATTTCGCGAATATTTAATTTTGATATTCATCATATAAGTTGAATACGGTGAATGATGGACCTTTTAAAGGAAAGTAGCAGGTTATATTGGCAGGCTTTTCTAACCAAAACAATTAACTGAATTTAGGAACACAGTTTACAGTAAAATTATTAACTCTAGAGACTAATTTTTCTTATTAATTTAACATAACCCTATGAGAAGGCTGAAACGACACCCCAATTGGCGTTTCCCCTACTGTACAGTGCTAGGCTAGGCTATTGCAGTAACAGTAATGGGGGTCCCTCCCAACCCTGCACCATCAGGTTCAAACCGCTACCGTCTGACCGCGGGGCGGCGCATTACTGCAATACAGCACTTAGAGATACTGTAAGGGCTGCTGTACTGACTACTGGTAATAAACTAACGAAATGCCGGTCAGGCCTAATCAACAAGCCTAGCACTGTAGTTTAGTAGAGCTCTGTGTCAGTGTCAGTGAATTTATATTTCGCGAGGGAATATTTGAAATTAAATAAACGGCAATTATTTGAATTCTAGTGCAAATCTTTATTGTTTATGAATACTATCGAACGCCTAAAGTGCGAAATGTGACGCCTATCAGGGAATGGATAGTTTTCACCTCTACTTTAATCTTTTCGATAACATTCGCATTACTTTCGGCAGAATTTGTTAGATTTCGGTAATTGTCCTTTTTCAGAACTATCATATCGGTCTATGTTTTAAAAATTAATTAAGCAACAAAAAAGTACCAAGTTAAGAATAAATTTACGTATTTACTGATCCCGACACACTTGTTAAAAAGACTTTCTGGCAATGCAACCAACATTTTTGGTGCTATTTTGGTTCCCCAGGACGAAAAGTACAAGTAAAAAATTTCAAACTAAAACATTTTTTGTTTGGTTTTATAATTCTGAAGGTGCACGTGTTTTCGAGGTCGCTTAATCTCGATGAAACTAGTTATAATAAATATTTATGGTAATGCAAACCCAATTTTGGGGCTATTCTGTTAGCCCAGAACGAAAAGTACAAGTAGCAAAAAAATACAAATTTTTAAATTTTGCCTTTGCCCAATCTAAAATCCCCTGTGTTCTATACATGCGGATTCCACACAAAATCGACATGTGTATCACATGCGGATTCCACACAAAATCCATATGTGTATCACATGCGGATTCCACACTAAATCCACATGTGTATCACATGCGGATTCCACACTAAATCCACATGTGTGTATCACATGCGGATTCCACACTAAATCCACATGTGCATCACAGGCGGATTCCACACAAAATCGACATGTGTATCACAAGCGGATTCCACACAAAATCCATATGTGTATCACATGCGGATTCCACACTAAATCCACATGTGTATCACAGGCGGATTCCACACTAAATCCACATGTGTGTATCACATGCGGTTTCCACACTAAATCCACATGTGCATCACAGGCGGATTCCACACAAAATCCACATGTGTATCACATGCGGATTCCACACTAAATCCACATGTGTATCACAGGCGGATTCCACACTAAATCCACATGTGTGTATCACATACGGATTCCACACTAAATCCACATGTGCATCACAGGCGGATTCCACACAAAATCCACATGTGTATCACATGCGGATTCCACACAAAATCCACATATGTATCACAGGCGGATTCCACACTAAATCCATATGTGTATCACATGCGGATTCCACACTAAATCCACATGTGTATCACAGGCGGATTCCACACTAAATCCACATGTGTGTATCACATGCGGATTCCACACTAAATCCACATGTGCATCACAGGCGGATTCCACACAAAATCGACATGTGTATCACAAGCGGATTCCACACAAAATCCATATGTGTATCACATGCGGATTCCACACTAAATCCACATGTGTATCACAGGCGGATTCCACACTAAATCCACATGTGTGTATCACATGCGGTTTCCACACTAAATCCACATGTGCATCACAGGCGGATTCCACACAAAATCCACATGTGTATCACATGCGGATTCCACACTAAATCCACATGTGTATCACAGGCGGATTCCACACTAAATCCACATGTGTGTATCACATACGGATTCCACACTAAATCCACATGTGCATCACAGGCGGATTCCACACAAAATCCACATGTGTATCACATGCGGATTCCACACAAAATCCATATGTGTATCACATGCGGATTCCACACTAAATCCACATGTGTATCACAGGCGGATTCCACACTAAATCCACATGTGTGTATCACATGCGGATTCCACACTAAATCCACATGTGCATCACAGGCGGATTCCACACAAAATCGACATGTGTATCACAAGCGGATTCCACACAAAATCCATATGTGTATCACATGCGGATTCCACACTAAATCCACATGTGTATCACAGGCGGATTCCACACTAAATCCACATGTGTGTATCACATGCGGTTTCCACACTAAATCCACATGTGCATCACAGGCGGATTCCACACAAAATCCATATGTGTATCACAGGCGGATTCCACACTAAATCCACATGTGTATCACATGCGGATTCCACACTAAATCCACATGTGTGTATCACATGCGGATTCCACACTAAATCCACATGTGCATCACAGGCGGATTCCACACTAAATCCACATGTGTGTATCACATGCGGATTCCACACTAAATCCACATGTGTATCACATGCGGATTCCACACTAAATCCACATGTGTATCACATGCGGATTCCACACTGAATCCACATGTGTATCACATGCGGATTCCACACTAAATCCACATGTGTATCACATGTAACTTCATGAGTTTGCAAATGTGCACCAATGATGGTAGATAAGTTTTTCGAGAAGTTTTGCATTTTCCGTTACACTTTTAATAGTATGATGAAAGATCAGAGGCGAGGCGAGGCGAGGCGAGGCGAGGCGAGGCGAGGCGAGGCGAGGCGAGGCGAGGCGAGGCGAGGCGAGGCGAGGCGAGGCGAGGCGAGGCGAGGCGAGGCGAGGCGAGGCGAGGCGAGGCGAGGCGAGGCGAGGCGAGGCGAGGCGAGGCGAGGCGAGGCGAGGCGAGGCGAGGCGAGGCGAGGCGAGGCGAGGCGAGGCGAGGCGAGGCGAGGAGGGGGGATATCTCTCCCCCCCCCCCCCCCCCCCTCCATGTGTCATAAGCGAAAAATGTTAAAATTTTCTCTGCTCGCTTCGCTCGCCATTCAATATACATTATTATAATTCCACTATATCAAACTTGTGTATAATAGATTTGATATACTGTGGGTATGTACTTTTAGTAAACTGTTTTTTAGATGTTTTTTTTTTAATATTATATTCTGTTATATAATATTAAAAAGAACCGCCATAAATGAAAAGTTAAAATTATTGAAGGGGAGGGGAGGGGGTATCTCAGCTTCATTCCCCTGGGCGCCAGAAGGGATCGCTACGCCTCTGTGAAAGATAACAACACGATAAAGATACCGCGTATTTATAGTGATAATTTACTATTGTATTATTCTGAAATAGTTTTAGCTTAATTAATATAGGCCTACTGATTCGCCACCTGACACAAACACAGTCTATTAAAAACACAAAGTAAAAGTTTAAATGCAAATTATTGTTTAGTCATAATAAAAAAAAATCTCAAAAGCAAGGGGAAACTCAAACATGAATCTGAATGAATTATCCCATAGAACAAACTTTCGCTTAAAACATGGTCCTCTCAGAATCACTAGAGGGAGCCCAACGGCTCCTCAGCTCATTAGAACATGCTGCTTCTAGTGTTGGTCTTTTTATTAACTCCAGAAAGACCAAAATTTTGACAGTTAACTTTGAAAGTCCTCACTCAGCAAGTCTCTGATCGGATGAGCATAAGCTCAAAGGATGGTATGCTTGAGCATGTGGACGACTTCTGTTACCTGGGATCATGGATCCGGAAGTCAGGTGAGGACCTTCGAATACGTAAGGGAAAGGCATGGGCAGCCTTAAATAGGCTTTCCAGGATTTGGAAGTCACCGAGAATTAATCGGAAACGTAAGGTCCGATTATTTAGAGCAACAGTAGTTCCAGTATTCCTCTATGGGAGTCCATGCTGGGCTCTAACTGCTGAGGACACCAAATCTCTGGATGGCACGTTCACAAGAATGCTACGCCGGGTTCACTGTGTCAAGTACAGTGCACACATCTCCAACCAGACACTATATAACATTGGAGGTGTCTCATTGGTTCCCCCAAGCTTGACACTAGAACAAAATCACCTCCGCTTTGCAGGACATTGCTTTCGCCGTGAGGACCAGCCAGTGCATAATCTTGTACTTTGGCAGCCTCATGGAGTGAATAAGCATGGTGGACAGCCCATGACTTTCTTGAGACGCATCTTAAAGGACACTGGTCGTGAAGATGCGGATGATCTAGCAAATGTCATGGGTGATAGGGAGTTGTGGCGGCGCAATTTTGTCGACAAGCCGGCACAGCATTCATAAAAAATGCAGCTGCAATGCAGCATGCCGATACTACTACTACTTCTACTTAAAAAATGGTGAACAATAGAACAGAATAAGTACATCAAAAAGTACAAGTTTGCGATGTCCATTGCTGTTTTTATTGATTCCATCGGATTCAGGACCCCCATAAACCCGTATAACGCAAGAAACAAGATGATACTATCTTTTGATCAATTTGCTTAATTTCAATAATTTGGTGATGGCACAACAATTTTCACCCACCGGCGAAAAGTACAAGTTTGAAAACTCCTATGCAATTTTTACTTATTCCATTGAATTCAGAACCCTCACAAACCCGTTTAACGCAAGAAACAAGGTGACACAATCAATTGATAAATTTGATGGTTTTCAAAATTTGGTGATAGCATCAAATTTTACACCCACTTCCGAAAAATACAAGTTTGAGATGTCTAGTTAGATAATTATTTTTTCCATTGAAGTCAGAACTGCCATAAACCTCTAAAACGCGGGAATTAAGTTGTCAAAAGCAATTGAACTATTGAATAGATTTTCAAAATATCGTGCTGGCACCAAATTATGCACACAGCACCGAAAAATACAAGTTTGATACGCCTGGTGCAACTCATATATATTCGGTCGAAACTAGAACCCCAAATAACCCCTATTGCGCAAAAAATAGGTTCAAACAAACAATTTACAAAATTGACATATTTCAAAATTTGGTGCTGGCACCAATATTTGGCACACGCCGAATAAAACTAATTTGAAATTTCTACATTAATTTATATGAATTCTGGCTAATTGCAAACACCAAAAAAACGGTGTAAATCAAAAATAGAGATGTTACAAATCACATTTCATGAAATATTTTAAGAATTCAAAAAGTGACAACTTATATGATCAATCACTACAAATTAATTTTTTTATTATTATTAGCTTTCGATAGCTCTCTCCATCTTTTTCAAATAATCGATATTCTAGAATTAGTGCACTACAAAATGAATACATATATATGTATATATATATACATATATACGTACATTATACATATACACACATCCCTTTATGCCTAATGCCTATAGCAGTAATGAAATACAACAGTTTTGCAAAACTGGAAGCCTAGTAAGTACAATAATACAATAGGTAAGGTAAGTACAATAATACAATAGGTAAGGTACAGATATATCATATTCATATTATAGAAGGTCATCTGCTGCGGTTACTATTACAAACCGCATTTTTATAAATTTCCCTTTTCTATAATTATTTAATTAATTGAATGGTAAACTACGCAGAAGTGTATCCGCTTTTTATTGCTATAAACCAGGTATGAATGAAATGATTTTTAATGACGTGTAATTTGAATGGATTGAATGGACCTAATGGAACTCCAAACTGTAGGATGCGAGATAAAATTTAAAGGCAGCTCCAACTTGTGAGGTAAGATCTGCAAAAGCCAATCACATCTGATTTTCAAAATTGGTTTTGTGCTTTACGTGTCTTTGTGTATTATTATTTTCTATCCCAACAATTTTTTCGTGCATCAACCCTATTCCCCAGCTAATAATAAGTCGGTACTTGTGTTAGCAATGTGGGGTGTTACTAAGACAGCGAGTGCGCAGTGCTTGTAAGTAAGCGAATCAAACCGTTACAACCTGTTGTACTGTATAATAGAAAGTATTTTAAATCTTATGTGATACTCGGCTTAACTTACCTATAAAAGCGTTATTTTATCTTACTAAATTTTTAAATTTCATCTCAATCAATAAATTAAATACATCATCAAAAACATTTAAAAAAAATAGGGAATAGCGAATGGTAAATTAGATAATTGGGGTTAATTTATACACTGTATGTTTGTTATGACTAGTGAGCAGGATGTCATGTCTTATCCAATGAAAGGATAAATGTTTTAAGATTGACAGACAACTTGGGGTGTGGCAATTATATTGTAACGCAATAAAAATCTGATTTATTGAATAATGAAAATCTATATAATTAACTTCTTCCTCTACCACATATAATTTTTTTCTTGTCATTATATGATCAGCCTGCACTACAGTGGAATGACGGCAGACCCAGAGCCAAATGAGATATTCTCAAGGTTAGTGTCCTTGAGAATATCAATGACAAAGACGCCTGGGGGTCTAATGGACTAATGTCACCCACCAGCAGCTACAGTACTATAATAGATTTAGTTGTTTCCTCAGCCATCACTGATGGGAATAATGAAGCTAAATTTTGTAATGGTAATTACGATTTCTTAATTCAAGGACGGTAAATAAATCATTAAAAATAATTCCTTATAAATCATTATTTTATTGTTATTATTCAGTAAACGACAATTGAATTTAGAATGCATAACAATAGGTATATTGTTATGTTAATAGATAATAGGTTTTTAACAATAAGTAACAAAAAGACTAGTTTCAGAAAGTTTCCACAAGTAGTCTAGAAGGCATGTCTAGGACACAACGAGCGATTATTTGTAAAAACAAATTGCTTATTAAAGGCCAATTCTATTTAGCATCATCGCAACAGCAGCAGATAGCGGCACATAGTTGCCGATCTGAATATGGTATGGCTGACGCAGCAGTGCCACTGAGAACCGCTACGTGCCGCTGAGACTATTTTCGAATTAGCTGCAAATGTACTACATAAATTTGTGGCAGCAAATGGCAATAACGCTAGAATTAGCGGCCGTAATAGCTGCACGTACAAGCGTGCACCTAGGTGCTGATGCTGCCTAAATCGAAATAGGCGATTAAAGAATATAACAAAAAGTGTATTGTAACCGTCGCCTGGTGATGTATTACTGCTTATTTACTTAATTGGACATTCAATTCATAATTGGACTTCACCATGTGTTTGTGCGATCATTACTATATGAATACGTTTAGTATACAGATAAGCTTAGCGGTGGGCGGCGTATTAATTTATTGTGACGGGGGTACTGGTTCATTAATATAAACGTTTAGTTACAATGATCGGTTTATAAGAGTTTATTCGCTGACATCCATGATTATTGAACTTCAATGTTATAAAAATACTTTATTATTTTATTTTTCTGATAAGATGTGGTGGTCACTACGAAAGATCCATTAAACTGGATAATACTACGATTAACCCTTTCTGGGCCAAATGTAAATTTTAACATTTGATCAGCTTACATAATATTTTTAATTAAACAAATATTTATTTAAGATGTAGTACTACTATTATTTTAAAACTCGTTTATTGTTTTGGTTCCTTCCACCTGTCCATGCAATTAATTCGAATTCCAATGGGTATATTTATTTATTATATTTCATTTGCCGGTCCCGTTTGGCCCAGGTAGGGAGTTTGCAGTACTATCCCATTACACCATGTCCTAGAATAATAGTCTCATAGTCCAGTGATAACACCCCTACGCCCACACCCACCCCCCCCCCCCCCCCCCCCCTCAACCTCTCCCAATTGTATGCATTTTGGAACAGTGATGTTTAGTTTCACTTCCCTCTTCCGAAGTGGGTGTGTCGAAATTTATAATTTCACCTTCAATAATTAGTTATAAGCGTTTTAAAATCGTGTCTCCATGGATATGTAACCACAGATACCACAGATCCATGGATATGTCACACTGGAGTTACATTGGAGAAAGCTGCCGGTGTAAGGATTCCTGCATTTTGCATTGCAAGGATCACTTTTTGGATGATTTTTTTATTTTCCCTTCTTATACACATTTTTGCTGAGATTTCGAATCTGATAACGGTTTGTTCACTAGTTACTTTTAATTCAATTTTGTCGACAAGCCGGCACAACAAGCCGGCACAGCATTCATAAAAATGCAGCTGCAATGCAGCATATCGATCCTAGTAGTTAGTAGTAGTTCAGCAGCACCAGCAATAATGGTCTCTTCTTTGCCAACTGCTTCCAGCCACACTGCCATCCAAGTCATATAATCACGGCTATGAATAGAAGGTTGTCTAGACTTTTATAAAAGAATAGCTCAAAGACTCAGATACTGAAGGGGTTAATGTAGGCCTAGGTGTATGTACCAATGCACAAAATCAAAGTCTGCAAACAGCCGAAATGAACAACCAGAATATAGAAGCTGATGGATATGTTATTAAATATCTACCTACGTAAGCAGAAGGAAAAAGCTGGGAAATCCTATTTGGTTCCAAAGAATAAACAATCCCAGCCAAGGTAATGCAAGCCACATTACACTATTTTTGTAATCATTGGGGAAATAAATTGTATAGCTTGAAGGACAACAATTTAATTTAGAACGATCAAAAAAGGAGGATCTTATTAAAATTAAATTTTAATTATTTAGTTGAGTCTTTAAAAGTCTCCTTCTTGTTTCTTCATTACGCATTGTTAATATTCTAGAATTTTTAATAAATAAGACATTAAAACGGGTTTCTGTTTGAAATCAGCAGATGAAGGCGGTTCTCATAATATCTAGATTACATGCAAAAGAGAAAAATAAAGCCAACTGAGATGGTTAAATTTATAAATTCGGCCCTGCCAGCAGTAAGAAAAATTGTCGAACTATCATCATACCAAATTTCATTACATTTGATTGAAATTTGGAAAAAATCGACCCCCTAAAAAAAGGTTGATGTATTAAAAGGGAGATGGTGTGTTCTATTAACCTATATCTACATATAATTTAACTAGCAATTTTACTATCCGTTTGAAATACACTATTTATTCTAGCTGTAGCTGAGTAACAATGCAATGCCAACTAAAACTCGTAGTTTGGACATTCATACACAAACAAAATGTTCTAATACATGGTACATTATTAAATAGAATAAATGGCCTGCAGCGGAAACAAATACATGCAACTTTCGTATCCCCATATCTCAGATATTTCCGAAACAAATTCAAATATTTTTCCATTTTTGGAATCCTTGTACACATTCAGCCTTTTTGAGACAATTTTTCAAACCCTTATAGCTAAAAAAAAGCAAATAAAAATTATCTGACTCCCTCACTAAGGAAGAGGAAGGTGAAACTATCTACATCTATGTTTCAAATATCATGCAATCTCATTAAGATTTGTAGAACAATTTTGGGGATGCTGCTATTTCGTGTTTGACACTATATTCTGGGGCATGGTGAATAGGTATACTGGTTTCAAGCTGAAATTCGACTTTCAAAACACTTCTATAGCAAATTTTCGATGGGAATACTTATTTATTCAGCAATCATTATTTCAACATTAAACCTTCCGATGCTGTTCTCTGCAAACACAACCAGTTTGAAATCGATACTAAATGACCCAACCCGTTATGATAAAATGAAAATTCCAAGTTTGGGAAGTGCGCCGCTCCGTGTCGGTATCAATGTAGGCATTTCTCGCATATCTGAAATTAACATCGTGAATATGAGTTTTTGGATATCATTCTACCTGCGAATATTCTGGAACGATCATCGGTTGAATATTGAAGATATCCCAAACAGTCAGACAGACCCATTCAACCCACATATTGTAGAATCTCTCTGGGTTCCTAATCTTTACTTAGCGAATGCCTTGCAACATCAATCTATAATCAACCCAGAAATTAGGGACAATATTCTAGTATTGATTTCATCTAATGGCGATGTCGCATTATCTGTCAATGTCGATACAACGGTAGCGTGCGACTTCGATCTAACTTACTATCCATTTGACACTCAATATTGTGAGTTAATACTTGGCAGCTATTCCTATAACGCAAGTTATGTTATAATCGAATTTAGCAAAGGATCTGGTAACATCGGCGCAGAAGTTGTTCCTATCATGGAAAGGAAGGTAAATAAACCATTAAGTGCCTATAAATTGGTTGAAACATCGCATTTGAATACACACAGTGGGGTTGTTTTATACAGTCTATTTGGAAACTTCTCTCAACTTACTGTTGGATTTAAACTTGAACGATTATTTGAAAGTGAAATAGTAACAGTGTTTCTACCTTTGAATGCGACCGTAGTTTTGGCATACATGACATTTTGGGTAGATCGGAAGTCCATAGCAGGTCGGTGTGCTTTCGGTGTTAACATCACTCTGACACTGATGGTGGTGATAGTGAACGCCTATCACAGTGTACCAAGAGTACCCTATATTCGTTCCATTGATGTTGTTTTTACCATCACTGTTGGATTTATGTTGCTGGCATTGGTAGAATTTGTGGTGGTAATAAACTTAGAGAAAAGACATACTTATTATCACACTTATATGTCAAGCTCACGTCGGAGGATGAATCATCAATCTCACAAATATCAGCCCAAATCACATAATAATCTCGCAGTAGTTGTGGAAAAGGTGGCGCGTGTTCTTTATCCAATAGCTTATATTGTCAGCATGATTGTTTATTTTGTTGTTTACAAATAAAGATTAATATTATTTCATTATTATTTATTGAGAATTTTATATCAAAAGTTAGGTGTTCTAAAAAATATCCCTTTATTTTATATTAAACCGTGCTAAGCGCGATGGACTGGAGCTCTGACAATTTGCCACCTAGCAGCAGACAGAGGAACTGTAAAAGTCTATCTGTGTGTAAAATTTAAAATTAAGCAATTCTCGTAAGTTACTACTACCAAATTTCAGATGAATCTGATTGTTTGTTCTATAATTACAACTATTTACTATCTATAATTACAACTATTATGTTTCTGTCAATTCGCCCCCTAGCGGCAGACAGATGTGTCCTCAGTATCGTAGCCTGAACTGCTTACACAATAGTGTTTGGTGGCACAGGTTCGAATCCGACTAAAGGCTGTAGAAAGTTCGCAATGTTGTGTCCTTAGGCAAGACACTTTAGACATTAGTGCCTACGCAAACCCAGTAGTGGTGTAATGGATGATAATTAAAGCGCTTTGAGTATGCTGATATTAATATTTAATTATTTCCTCTATTAATTAACTATTATTAATGAATCGGAGACTTCATTTTCCAAACATTTGGAAGCATAGTTATATAGAGCACGACAATATAAGTAATTAATTATAATAGTAATAATAAACATTAAATTATATCCAGTTCTCTTTGCCTCCGTGGTGGTCGCAGATCTTGGCGTGGACTTGGGTTTGGCGATGGGGTCGGTCTTCGTGGACGAGACATAACGACACAATACTAGCCCATGGTCGAGCTGTTGAGATCCACATAAACTAATGAATAATATATAATACTGAAATACTCTATCGATCAACTCTTTCTATATATTTAATTTGGTTGTGTTAATTTTGGTTATTATTAATCGCGATTATCATGTGCCCTATATATTTTATGCAGTCTTTGAAGTATAATATTTTGTGATACATTTTATATAATATTAATAATAATAAATTATATAGCGCCTTACCTAAATGTCAGTTCAAAGGCGCAATAAATAAATATAAATAAATTATTAATTGATTGAATTCAAATATTAAATTGAATTAAAGTGAAGTTAGAGTCATTCCATCCAAAATATATTGGTACTGTCTCCCTTTAATATTATTAAAGGGAGACATAAAAACTTAGAACTTAAATTTAGAGAGTATAAAATCTCTAAATTTCACGTTTTTTTTATTTTTTTCATTTTGAAGTGTTGGCGTTTTAGAATAGAAGTGCTTTCGTCGTGATGACCAGCCAGTGCATAATCTTGTACTTTGGCGGCCTCATGGAGTGAATAAGTATGGTGGACAGTCCATGACTTTCTTGAGACGCATCTTAAAGGACACTGGCCTTGAAGATGCGGATGATCTAGCAAATGTCATGGGTGATAGGGAGTTGTGGCGGCGCAATTTTGTCGACAAGCCGGTACAGCATTCTCAAAAATCCAGTTGCAATGCAGCATGCCGATCCTAGTAGGTGTTTAAAAATAATGAATATGATCTGCTCACAACCAACACCAACACATAATCACCAACATTTAAACCGTCTATATGCATATCCAATGTTATATTAATAAGTGTTGGCGTCAACACTTAGTGTTGACCAAATGAACCCCCAAATGAAAACACGTTGTTCATTTCAAATTTTACACGTCAACCACCAACCGTGACAAAATAACACGTCAACACTGGTATATCCACTGCCTAACTTCGCTCAAAAGTTACTGTAAACTAGTTACTTAATAGAAATTAATTGACTAATTGATAACTTTTGTTTTGAATTATTTTCCTCTCCAGTGTTTCCTCTCTGTATTCTAAATTATTATTTAGCGTTGTGTGATACATTGAAATATATTAATCCTGATGTGCCTAGCCAGAAGTATGTCTTTGTGTGTTTTTCCGTCATGTGCTCGTGAGAGGTAGTGACTTATGTTGTTGCGGTGTCCATTTAAACGTTCCTGAAGCTTCTGTCTCGTTGGCCTGTAGGCCGGTGGCAGTGACACCTACACCAGGCCAAGTACATTATGTAAAAACAATAACAAATAAGTCGATTTAGAGCTAACCTCCGAGCTGTTAGCATGCTAACAATGCAATGGCGCAATCACTAGCGCCTTCCTGCAGAACTCCACCGACACCTTTACCAGCCATCGATTGAAGTTTATATATCGATTTATTTATGCATTATGAAAAAACATAACAAATACACCAAACAATGCATATTACTATTATCTGTATTAAATATTGCATTTATATACTATTATTATTACTATCTGTTATTATTACTATCACTATATATTATTACTATTATATAATATTAAATACTGCACAATTTTCATGGCAAAGAAAGAGTCCAGTATGGAGTAGGCACAATTATCATGGGAAAGAAACAGTCCAGTATGGAGTAGGCACAATTATCATGGCAAAAAATTGACCAGTGGAGTAAGCACAATTAGCATGGCAAAGAAACAGTCCAGTATGGAGTAGGCACAATTATCATGGGAAGAAACAGTCCAGTCTGGAGTAGGTACAATTATCATGGCAAAAAATTTACCAGTGCAGTAGGCACAATTATCATGGCAAAGAAACTGTCCAGTGGAGTAGGAACAATTGCCATGGCAGAGAAATTGATTAGTGGAGTAGGCACAATTATCATGGCAAAAAATTTACCAGTGCAGTAGGCACAATTATCATGGCAAAGAAACTGTCCAGTGGAGTAGGAACAATTATCATGGCAAATAAACTGTCCAGTCTGGAGTAGGGACAATTATCATGTCAAAAAATTGACAATTGGAGTAGACACAATTATCATGGGAAAGAAACTGTCCAGTGGAGTAAGCACAATTATCATGGGAAAGAAACTGTCCAGATGGAGTAGGCACAATTATCATGGCAAAAAATTGACCAGTGGAGTAGGCACAATTATCATGGCAAAGAAACTGTCCAGTGGAGTAGGCACAATTATCATGGCAAAGAAACTGTCCAGTGGAGTATGCACAATTATCCTGGCAAAGAAATTGATCGGTGGAGTAGGCACAATTATCATGGCAAAAAATTAACCAGTGCAGTAGGCAGAATTATCATGACAAAGAAACTGTCCAGTGGAGTAGGCACAATTATCATGGCAAATAAACTGTCCAGTCTGGAGTAGGCACAATTATCATGTCAAAAAATTGACCATTGGAGTAGGCACAATTATCATGGCAAAGAAACTGTCCAGTGGAGTAAGCACAATTATCATGCCAAAGAAACTGTCCAGATGGAGTAGGCACAATTATCATGGCAAAAAATTGACCAATGGAGTAGGCACAATTATCATGGCAAAGAAACTGTCCAGTTAGACCTAGTAGCATGGTATTATTCACAGATATGTGGCCATGAAAGTAAAGTGGCCCATACCCGGTTGTGTAAGGGCTGCCTCTGCGGGTGTATGTAAGATTAACCCCACACCCGGGGTGAACGCGTGAACTCAAGCCCGGGAGGCGGTGACCCACACCCGGGCGGATGTGAGTCAGCACGCCGTGAGGGTGCGTTATCTAGCGCCCAGTTTGTAAAGTGAGTCGCATGGGCAATAAAATTAGCGAGTTATGGGTACAAGTGAAAAATGTACAAATAAAATTAGTGAAAACAGAGAAAAAATTTACATTTTAGAGCACTATAGCAAGCCGGGAATGTTATTTTGATTAATTTTAATTAGGAATATATTCTTACAGGTGCAGAGAAAGAAAACAAATCAATATCCTAACGAACTAAAGTGCTCAGATTGGTGGACAATAGAGAAACCGCATTAATGAGAGAGCGGGCAAGTTCGTGTTAGGCACTTTGTTTCGATTATTGTTAGAGGCGGGGCGGGGGAGGCCAAGATGGACGCAAGCCCAGGGAAGTTAATGATAAGTGAAATGCCAGATGATGTGTTTGTAAGCGTTGACATTCTATAAAAAATGAAAAGGGTCCTCTTGGGCATGCCCACACGTCCAGTTCTTGAAAGTCAATACATGTTTTAGCAAGTCGTTAGACTTGATAACTGTAAGAAATAAAGCTACTGGCTACTGACTGTGACGGCTCTCACCTCTCTCTGTGGCTTTAGGGCCTGTATCCCCCCCCCCCCCCCCCCCCGAGTTGGTTATGAGGCGAGATTATTATTGGTAATCTCGTATCGCCAACTATATTGGTAAAATGCCACTGGTCCCATTTTCGGGTGGATAATGCAAGGGAATTGAATCCGCTTACACTGACAGTAGCACGAACTTAGTTCCAATCGCACATTTTCAAAGGCAAACTTAGTTCCAATTGAAAAGAATTTAGTTCCAAAATAAATTTTACAAAGCGAACTCAGTTCCTAATCGAGGCGAACTTAGTTCCAATCCCAGAATATCAAAACGAACTTAGTTCCAATGGATGCGAATTTAGTTCCAATGTATGCGAATTTAGTTCCAATGTATGCGAATTTAGTTCCAATGGATGCGAATTTAGTTCCAATGGATGCGAATTTAGTTCCAATGGATGCGAATTTAGTTCCAATGGAAGCGAATTTAGTTCCAATGGATGCGAATTTAGTTCCAATGGAAGCGAATTTAGTTCCAATGGAAGCGAATTTATTTCCAATGGGTACGAACTTAGTTCCAATGTTTCAATCGTGGGGATAGTCACGATCATGAATTCTACAGATCTGACCTTCCCAGATCTTCCTAGTTCCCTGGCGGGAACTAAGATAATTGTCCCCCAGACAATTGCCCCCTGGACAAATGTGTCTGCCATCCAGTTCCACTTAATAAAACTTTCCGTCATACGTGGTTCTTCATATATACTAACTGAACCAGCTTCGCTTTCCAATAAACCCAATTTTGCTAGTTCTATATGGCGTTTTTGTCTAGCCTAGTACTGCATTAATTCCTGGAGTCTGTTGTGCATACCATCCCGCATTCTTTTCCCAGCTTATTCCCTTTCCCTTTCTCTCTCTATACTCTGGTTCAATAACATCCTTTCCCTCTCAACTCGTTCCGCTTCCCTCACAGCCCACTCTCTATGCTCATTCGCCTCTTTCTCGACCCTCTCTGCTTCCCTCACAGCCCGCTCTCTACACTCATTCGCATCTTCCTTGGCCTTCTCACACACTCTTGCCAACTCCCATTCCCTCTCTAAGGAAGCGCTTTCCTCCTCCAAGTTATAATACACGTGACCAATAATATATATGTAAAGTGGGCAATACATTGCCTGTAGTCTTACACATTTCTCTGGCCTCCAATCAATACACTCCCAAAACTGACATGTGCTGGCCTCCCATTGGCTACTTATCACCTGATGTGTCTACCTCCATTAACTGCCCAGTTGGCCCTGTTGCATCATACCTTTGCTGGTATGATCCCCCCCCCCCTTCCCCCCCTTTGTGAGTTGGAAATGCCTAGTGGAATGGATCCGCTAACATATTAGTCCAATATTATTTGAAAAATGTTTAAAGATTTAAACTTAATCGCTATTTTATTTGCTGTTTTAATCGCTACTTAACTTTAGACCTTCACCAATCTCCTTAATGTGACTACAGAAACAGTTACTTACATCCCAGATACATATATTTGTTAGACTAATACAAATACTAATATCAACCGCAGGATGGCGCATGTAAATATATCTACTAATCTCATTTACAGTTTCATTTATATACCACTAGAGAGAAGATAATAAAACAGTTTGTCAGAACCTTTACACCTTTCCATCCAACATTGGCGCTGCGAGTAGGGTTTCACATTCACATTTTACATATATTAATTACATAATTTAATTTCAAATTACAATTTGAAATCTTACAAATCAAATTAACTTTGATAATTAATTGTGATTGTGTAACTCAAACTCAAATTACGGTACAAACTTACGAGAATGGCAAACGCACCTGCAATGGGAACTATATTTACAAACAATATTGAACAATATTTATTTATATTTACAAACATTTGCAAGGCATTTAATCCAGATTCAGATAGATGGGACACTTATCTATTAATGTTCAATACAATTCTACGTACAACTACATGGAGAAGAGCCGATGGAAATTTCATGGAACCGAACGAAATATTACAGGCTGAAACAAACATGTTCATCGCCAATTGTGGTTTACAAACTTTAGATTTACTATCTGATTTGATGTTTCCAGCAGACATTTCTAAAGAACCATTCGAAAATTTAGAAAAATCACTTACAAAATATTTCAGAAAAGGTTAATCAAAAGAAGTCGAAAGAAAACGATTCATACAAGCGACTCAGACATCGGGAGAAAACATCACGGATTTCGCCAAACGTCTAAGAAATATTTCAAGAAATTGCGAATTGCAAGAAGCATTAGATGACCGTTTACGAGAACAACTAATTGCTGGGGTACGAGACGAACATCTTGCAGCAGAACTAATACACGCGAAAGACATTTCATTTTCAGAAGCTTTGATTACAGCAAAAAATTGTGAAGAGGCATATAAAGTGGCACAATCAGGTAGGAAACCAGAATTTGACACGTTTCGCGTCACTACACAAAGTTCAGGATTTCCGAAAGATAAATATCGTCATACAAAGGTAAGATCTCCTTCATATAAACCTTACAAATCTACAGAAAATTACAATCAATATTCTATAACATGTTATCGGTGTGGGAAACAAGGACACAAATCAAACCATTGTCGACTAAATCCTAACATTGTTTGCTCATTTTGCAACATAAAAGGTCATGTAGAAAAAGCGTGCATTAAAAAACAAAAGACTAAAAGTGTTCGCTTTCAGGACAAAAAACCTACATCCCATGATGTAGACATTGAGAATGTTATGGGAGATAACAATGAAGGAAACAACGATAACATATATTTGCAAAGTACGGAAATAAGCGATCCACATACCATAGATAAAGTACAGCTTCCAAAAGTGGATTCGATCGTGTTACAAACACGAATTAATGAAATACCTCTTACAATGGAATTTGATCCAGGGGCAAAACACAGTGTCATATCATACGAAATATACAAAAACAAATTCAGCAATGAACAATTACATGAATGTACATCAAAATTACGAGGATTTTGCAAAGGGATTGCGGAAATACGAGGCGTAATTTATGTTACAGTGAAAATAGAGAATGCGCCAGAATTGATCGCAATGCCACTTATTGTTGCTGAAAATTGTGAACACATACCACTATTCGGTTTGTATTGGATCAAACGAATGAAATTAATGGGTTGCAGCATAGATGACATGATAGAACAGGATATTACTAAGGTACACCAAGTGATAAATTCTGAGGGTTACGACAAACGACTACAAAGTTTACTGGAAGAATATCGGGATGTTCTTACAGGCATTGGCTGTTACAAAGGGCAAGAAACCTGCATTCGTTTAAAAGATGAGAATACGAAACCAAAATTTTTACAGGCCAGAACGGTACCGCAGGCATTCAAGGAAAAGGTCATTGCTCAGTTAAAGCACGACATAGCAGAGCATAGATTAGTTCCACCTGAGTTAAACGAAAATATAGAATGGGCAACACCCTTGGTGGTAACTCCAAAGCCAGACGGTTCAGTGAGAATATGTGGGGATTACAAGAGTACAGTTAATCCTTACCTCATAGAAGACCAATTTCCACTCATAACCACTGAAGAGTTATCTATGAAATTTCAAGGCAGCAAAATATTTTCAAAATTGGATATGGCAGCCGCATATAATCAGCTTCCCATAGATAAAAACAGTCAAACGTTACTAACATTAGCTACACCATTGGGTTTATTGAAACCAACCAGACTACCCTTTGGGATCACCCCTGCTGCTTCGAAATGTTTAAAGGTTGTTAACCGGGTATTACATGAAACTAAATCAGTAACATATGTTGATGAAATTCTGATAGGATCACCGAATATACAGGAACATTTCGAGACATTACAGTCTGTTTTTGAGGCATGCAAACAAGCAGGGATAACCTTAGGCCTCAAGAAATGTCAATTCCTGCAAACAGAAATAGAATTCTGTGGCCACATAATAAATGACAAGGGATTTACGGCTGATCCAAGAAAAGTGACAGCAATACAAGAGTTACAAATACCTTCCACGAAAAAGGAATTAAAAGTGTGATGGGTACAATGAATTATTTACGAAAATACATCCCCAAATATGCTGAATTATCCCATCCATTGTATAAATTACTACAAGGCAATACATTTACATGGAATGAGAAAGCTACAGAAAGTTACAACTTACTTAAAACAGCTATTGCGCAAGCAACACTTTTACACCATTACAATCCAGATAGGATACCATTAATTATAACAGATGCTTCAGAATATACAGTATCAGCAATACTTGGACAAAAAGACGAGGAGGGTGAATTTAAACCGATTGCATTCGCATCTGAGAACTTAGATAAAAGACAACAAGCTTATTCTCAGTTAGATAGAGAAGGATTAGCAATAATATTTGGTGTACGAAAATTCAAACACTATCTGCTCGGAAGAAAATTCAAATTAATTACAGATAATGCTACTTTGAAACGGATATTATCACCTTCGAAATCATTACCAGTTACAACGATATCACGATTACAACATTGGGCAGTTGAGTTAGCCGCTTACGATTACACAGTTGAGACAGTAAGATCAAACGAGAACATCACAGATTCGTTATCACATCTTACACCGCCATCAGTTTCAACATATTACGACGACGATATTGATCTGCATAGTATAGATTTACAACGTAAACAACTTATTGACGACTTTCCTATAAGTAAACAAAATATCAGAAAAGCTACACACACTGATAGTACTTTAGGACATCTAAAGAATGCTATTGAATGTGGAGAAAGTATTCATGGAATCAAAGGAACACCTCAATTACGATTTTACAAATCGATTGAAAATGAATTAGCAGTTAATGAAGGTATAATAATACATGGAACGCGTATTATTATTCCGGAAATACTACGTACGAAGATTCTAAATGAACTTCATTCTGCTCATATTGGTGAAAAACGCATGATACATCAAGTATCAGAAGTTTGTTGGTGGCCAGGGATGGCAGAAGATATCAAACTTTACATACAGTCATGCATTGCTTGTCAGCAATTTGCCAATTCGCCATCAAAGACGTACACGCCATTACAAAAGTCAACTGAACCTTTCCAAAGAGTCCACATAGACTTAGCAGAATTGGAAGGATGTCAGCTATTAGGATTAGTTGATGATTATTCAGGTTGGAAAGACATACGATTAATGAAAACTACAACATCCACTGCAGTAATTTCCCAATTGAAGAATATTCTATCTTTCATTGGAGTACTGGAAATTATATTTACGGATAATGGACCTCAATTCGTTTCAAATGAGAGTGAAACATTCTTTACCAACAATGGAATTACACATTGGACGTCAGCACCATATTCACCATCATCAAATGGAGCAGCTGAACGAATGGTACAAACGATGAAACAATCGCTCAAGAAACAAGGAAATGATAAACCAATGTACGATCGCATAAGTGACTTTCTATTACAAGATAGAAATTCCATTTACTCACCTACAGGTTTTACACCAAATGCGACAATATTTAAAGCGCAGATTAAAAACCGATTACAACGATTAATCAACTATCCGGCCAATCCTCACACAGAAACAAAAGGAAAATTCGACACGGGCTAAGCTGTGTGGGTAAAGAATTACGCAAAGCAAGGAAGAGGTCAGGTTGTAGAACATTGGTTACCGGGGAAAATTATAACTCACCAAGGATCACGAGTGTACAAAGTTCGCATTGGAGATATCGAGTTGAAAAGGAACGTAAATCAGCTATGAAGAAGAAACACCCCGTGGATACATCAAGAAGAAAGAAGAACACGTCTACAACTTCCTCCATCTACAAATAGACAACCAAGATTAAGTCGTTTACAAGAAGGAATGACACATCAACGTCGAGAAGGAGAAAGGGAAGAAATAATACAACCCGTATCGCAGAACACAGATCATCCACCACGAACTAATACGGTTACAAAAACTTTAAGAAGTGGAAAACAATACACTATACATATTTAGATATATATATTATTAAATAATTACGCGAGATATATTTGCATGAGTGTGTTATACAAACTTAGCGTTACGTTAGTGCAAGTATCATTCATGGCGAGGGGGTATTGTTAGACTAATACAAATACTAATATCAACCGCAGGATGGCGCATGTAAATATATCTACTAATCTAATTTACAGTTTCATTTATATACCACTAGAGAGAAGATAATAAAACAGTTTGTCAGAACCTTTACACCTTTCCATCCAACAATATTCTTATATTTTTGAATCTAAATAAGGTTGCATTTTTATTCCAGCTTAAATAATTTTCCCCATGTACATAAAACTAGGATGTTCACCAGTTTTTTTTAGAATAATTTCACCGTCTTTCTTGAAATCCTTATAGAAAGTTTCATTGAAAACCGTAAAGTTTAAGTTTCTAAATAACCCTTGAGAATAGAGTCCAGTTGCTTCCACTAACACAGCCTGACACCCGGCATCTTTAGCAAGTTTCAGCGTTTTATTTATCATAGATTTAGCTATTCCTTTTCGCCTATGACTACCTGCGACTCCAAGGACTTTAAACACTACCATCTTCTCTACATCAAAGTGGTCGAATAAATTTATCTCGTTATGCAATAACTTCATTAACCCCAAGAGAATCCAAACACTGTAAGGCACATCGGCTTCTTTAAGAGACTCCAGTGCTGCCACTAATGTATCTGTAAAAAAAAAGGTGCAAATTTATGTTATCCGAATCGCTATTTCAGATATTATATTGGTAGACCCATATAATATAACTAATAAAATAGATATTAATTTATTTATCATTATCTCCTTGTATTATTTGGACGGTTACAAAGTGACATTGATACAGTTTAATTTCGGTCCTGTTTACCATTACCGAACAGTTGCTATTTGGTTTGTAATTGTCACCTTTCACCGCTAAATTATCTATCGAGCTCGACTACCACTACCACTATATCAAGCGAGCTCGGAAAGTGGAATTTCGTGTCTCCTAAGTCCAGCATCAATTTGAAATCTTCATAGCAGGTAGTCCACAGCTACGCTTTCGTTGTGTTGGTTGCCAGAAAAGTAGATCTGGTATGACCTCATGCTTACTTCTCCAGCAGTCCAGCAGTGCCCACTGAATTTTAATCTGCGTCATCGAGAATGTTTGATAATCTTGTTGTAATCAAGTTGTTGGAGTTGTTCAAGGTTGTAATCACAACAAACAATACTACCACGAAATATTCCATAATTAGAGAGTGGGAGTGGGACAGTTTAAGGTACAGTAACTCTCGATCTAATCTAGAAAAAACTGTGGTGGGTAGGTTTTGGTATGATAAACAGACTTCTAACTAACGCAACGGTGTAAAACAAGGAAACATTTATTTGTTCCTGTACTATCATTCCTGTACTGTCGGCCTGTACTTGTTTAATTTATATACTAACCGGTTGAAGTGTATTTATAGTCAGTTACCTAATGTTAGCAGGTTCATTTGTACAGTATATTACAAATTTAACAATAAAACTACTACTACTATAAAATATTGTGACAAAGTTATTGCGAGAAATTTAGTACCTCTATCTTCCTTTTTATCCAATGTTGCCAAACGGATACCCACGATTTTATCACCCAGATCGGAATCTTTAGCTACTATGGAAACACCACTTTCGATACAGGGAGTAATAATGAATTTGTCCCAAATTTCATATTCCTTGGAGTTTGTCATAGTCATGTCTGTAATGTTAAAATATAATTAACATAATATAGAAGTTGATAGGGTAATTAATTATATGACAGTTGATATGCCTGCCTGTAAAGTCGTTTATGGAGTTTTTCAAGATAAAAAATATATGAAATTTTTTAAAACAATGAAACATATTTTTTATCTGAAAAATTCAAATTTTCTTCACTAAAATTGGTAGAAAACAGTGTAAAAAGTACACTTTCGCTCACTATTATTATTTTCCATCATTAAGTTAGTAACACAAAGTTTTCCTATCACTAATTTAGTGATAGAAAGTGCACAATTTAGCTAAGTCGGCAGAACTCAGGAGCTTTGATATTATTTACTGAGTTCGAGACCCGGCCGCAGAAGTATTTCTATCTGAATGCAATTCATTACAATTTATTTAAAATTCAATCGGATTGCAGTTATGGGTTTTTGTTGTAAAATTCGCTGCATAACGCATTCCATGCGAGAAGAACATGATAAGAATGTTTTATTGGGGTGTTTTTCGATTGATCACAATATTTTGAGATATCTGAGATATTCCGCAAAATGTGTCAGTCAAATGAATAAACAATGTGGGGCGAGCGACGAAAGTAAGCGCGCTTAGCATACAGGTACCACTAACTCAATTCGTGTATATGTTGTGGGGCGAGCCACGAAGTGAGTGAGCCTTGGCGTAGTGGTACCATTAATCAACCTGTTGGGCGAGCCACGAAGTGAGTGTGCCTTAGCGTAGTGGTACCATTAATCAACCTGTCATTCTGTTGTTCTGTCGCTTTTTTTGCAGTGTTCAATTTTAAACGTTAATATCTCGGCCAATCTTCGATGAAATCTATCCAAACTTGGTACACATGTTGTTTGGCAAAAGTTTAGAAATTTTCCAAGTTGAATTTTCGTGTGGCCTTCGAGAAGCTAAGATAATAGCAGTTAATTAGTTAATTAAATTGATTACGGTAAAAACAGCACTTTCAACCTGCCTGTTAAAGTAAATTAATTATTTTACAGTATAAGACTTCAATAATTATACTTAACAATTATACAGATCTAATCCACATACCCCATTCTATTATAGTTTTTAATTAGTTCAAGTGTTTGCTTTAATAATTGTGTCTTTAATTGATCTAAAGTAATTAAAACGGCATAAAAAATTGATTCTCATTAAATACTGCTCATTTATTGGCCAACATGCAAGTTGGCTGGTATATAGATGGGAAGGATGTGTGTGTAAGACAGCCAGTTGCTGGGAATGCCAGTGGAGGGGGGATTGTATGTAACTAACCACTCGGCTGGTAGAGAGATTGGCCAGCTAGACCTAACGAGATTGAAACCTGCATTCCCTACCTCCTATTACATTATAGAGTCTGTGTTCTTTAATCTCGGGTAATAGACAAATCTCATTTAATGATTGTCAGTCAATAACATTACCACTGCAGAAGGCTTATATCCAAAATTGTTTATTTCTCAAAATATTAGGCTTATTATTTTTTGATGGGATTTCTGTGTATTTTAATTGTCTAAGTTTTCAGAGGCATTAACAGTATATTAAATAAATTATTTGAATATCATTCATTACTGCATCGACTGTATTTAGTACTGCGTCGATATTCCTATATTCCTATATGTTGATATTCCTATAAACCACCTGGCTTTCAGTTTAAATTCTTTACAAAAATCCTGACAAATGCTAACCATATGTTGTAAACCGGCCACTGATAGACACAGAAGAAAAATATCGTCGGCATATGCCAAAATTCCGAAGTTACATGAAGAAATACAGCAACCAATCTTACTAGATCGTAAACGCTTAATTAGTATGTTAATAACGACGCAAAATAATGTAGGCGGGAGCACTGAGCCTTGCCTAACACCATTACTTAATGAAAAATGATTTGAATTGACAGAGGCCCAACGTACGTAGCAAATTATTTGCGATATATATAAGTGTACTAAACATCTAACTATAACAACTGAAACGCCACTTTTCAATAGTTCACAAAATAATTTCTCCCATTCAATTAAGTCGATTGCTTTTGTTAAGTCTAGTAGACACCCATTAACGGGTGTACCATTTCTACTGTAATAACCAACAACTTCTGTTACTGCCCACGAACACATTATCGTGCCAGATCTTTTTGTAAAACCAAACTGTAGTTCATCTAACTTGATTTTATCCTGCTGTGAAATAAGCACCGTTCCTTCAAATACCTTTAGAATTATAGATGAAATCGCTATTCCACGATAGTTGTTTGAATTACCTATGTCACCTAAACTACTTTTAATAATAGGTACTAATGCCCAACTAACTAAACACTTGGGTACGTAGCCATGAATAAGTATTGCATTAAAAAGAGTACATAAATTATCTAATAAAACGTCCCCACTATTAATTATACAGTCTGAGTCAAAACCGTACAATACGTCAGATTTACCACTTTTCAATCGGTTTAAAGCCGCCTTAACAGTTATTTCGGTAAACAACTCATTTGAGTTAAACATTTCATCTGCCCCCAAACTTCTAACTTTGCTTTCTATTTCAGACTGTATATGTGACAGATCAATATCATTATTTTGATTAAATAGATCGCTATATAATTTCCCAAAATTATCTGCAATAATTTTAGGATCCGATTCGCCATTGATACTAAAACTTTCTACCCTATTACATTGTCGAAATTTCCGTAACTCCTCAAATAGATTTAAATGTCCTTTTACCGCCGCCGATAATAGTTTGTTGCATCTGAATTTGTTTGTCTGCTTTTTTACCCTTTTAATAGCGTATTTATAATGCAGATGTGCCCGGTTGTATTGCAAAAATATCTGATTATTCTGAGCTCTCGGTCTTCCCGCGGAAATCCAAACATCATACCAAAAACACATATCATCGCGATATGGTCGGACGTGTTCGTTCCAACCCGGCATTGGCTCCCGTTTCATATCATCAGTTTGCCTAGAACGTCCAGTTGATGGTAGAACCTCAGCAGCATCATTAATTGATTCTAGAATGTTGAATGCGAAATTTTCCATATCTATAGTATGGCTTGACATTGAACACTCCCAACTGTTGCAGTCACTTAATTTGTGCTGATTCAACATCCCTGACAATATATCGCGAAATTCTTGTTTTTGTGTCGGCGATGCTTGTTTGAAACTGTATCGAACTCGGTTAGATGCCACCGCTGATTGATCTCTGTCATCACCGCAGCCAACTCCATTATTTACCTTTAGTTTGCAATATATGGGACTGTCATTGGATAAATTATCCGCTAGGTGTAAATCACCCGCTTCCTGACACTGATCGATTATTGAAACGCTTGATATGAAGTGATCAATAGTAGAAAAAGAAACATCATTTTCTGTTCCAAACTGATACGTGTAGTCGACATCGAATGTGTTCCATAATGTATCCATACTATTTTTATTAATAAACTCTGACACATGTTGAACGTGTCGGGTGTCTCTTAGAAAATCCGAATTAATATCACCCGCCAATATCACATTTGGTGTGTTTTCTGAAATAATGACATGCTGAATTTCGTTTAGAAGCTCGAGTAGTTCATCTGAAACAGATGTTCTATCATCGGTTGGGAAATATGCGTTTAGAATAAGGACTGGAGCATTATTAATTGACATTTTACCACTTAGTTTGATCCCCTGAAGTCGTTGGCTGTTTATTGTGGTTGTTGTCTTTATATATGGTGATAACTCTTTTTTCCAGAACATACACATACCGCCTGCTGGGCGACCTCTGTGTAATGCGTTATCTGATTTGTAATTTGCTGGGTTTACATGAAGACCGTATCCTTTAAATTTCTGGCGAATTTTATAGCAATTATCTTTTAATAAAAAGTGCTCCTGGGTACATAGTATGTCTGAACCCAGAAGAAGTGTTTCCAT